>JAFIRS010002108.1:0-252222 GCA_018342105.1 Gonioctena quinquepunctata | reverse complement strand
TGCATATCAAATGCCCAACACCGTTGGTTGAAATTGATCATGCCGCTGTAAGTCGTGAAACATAGAAAACATAAATTCTGCACTCCATTTCTTGTCATCACCTCAGTTAAACTGTAATTGACACAGTAGAGGATGTCATCCTGGTTGGCTACTGACGCGGTATTCAGTTCTCTGCCTCTGGACAACTCCTCATCCAAGTCGTCGGAGATGTCATCACCTAGCCCCTCATCATCGGCAACCAAATGATCGTCTTCGTCTTCGTCATCCAATGCTCCCTCATCGTTGACGGCCTCCACTGCTGCTGCTGGTTCTGCCTCTGCTGCATCTGCTTCACCTGCAGCTTCTGCTTCTACTTCTTCTTCTTCCATGGAGCCTGCTTTCTCCTGAATATTCAATTCTTCCATCATGTTGATGACTTCTTCAACGGCACGTTTGAAACACATTTTTATAATTCTAAACAAAATACGAGTTTTCGAATGAAGTCCTACCATTGCAGGATTCAATTTATATGATTTTGGTCTTAATCCCACTCCAAGAAACTCACACATATCAAAAATTGAAGATGAGTCGTGGAAATAACTTTCATACCCCCTCCCCAAGACATCCACTCGCCTAAGGCGTGTAAACATCACCCATCCTGCATATTGCCAGCGCATGCGCTTTACATGGACTCCTCCTCTCAAGGAGTGGGGAAAAGGCATAAAACTACGAGTGCTGGATCGAAACAATCATTCCTTCGACTCTGCTGGTATCTATCTAACATTTTTAGCTTTGTTTCAGATTTCCATCATGAGGAATTCCACCCCATCGCAGGATGCTTCCGCTGCACTAACTATCATGAGTATCATGACTTTGGCTCGCCCTGAAGGAGATAATGATAAAAATGATAGTCGTGAGGATGCTGGTGTGGCGGGACCATCCCAAAGAGAAGGTGAAGTAGTTCAGGATGATGATAGATTATCACAATGTTCTGAATTCAATAAGCCATGTCCAACTATTTTGTCACCTATACCATCCCTGGACGGTGCTGGACCATCGAAGTTAAGCATGAAGCGCAGGTGTTCGGATTCCGATGACGAATTCACCACGAGACCTCCTTCGGTGAAGCAACTAACCAAAAAGCAGGCTCCAATGAAGGCAAAATATTCCAAGAGAGGATCTGCCAAGTGTTCGGGACTGCAGAAGTTTAAGGATGGTGTGAGGAAATACAGCCCATACGCCATGACAACTGCACGGGCCACCAGTAACAGGTGGCAGCGAAATGTAGTACCCGACACAGCCATCGTGGTGGAATCCCTAGCACCGGTGGCGGCTAAACCGATCGATGGTAATTATCGTAGACCATCTGCTGCTTCATCTAAACCTATACCAACATCGTCCAAGGTCGAAGGTGAGAAAATAGTTGGAAAGTCGAATCCATCATCGTCTTCAATGGCAGACATTGTATTGTCCAATAGACGACAGTTGAAGGAGATGATGGATAAGGTTGGACGGGAGGTCGAACGTTCCCGTCCATCTTATGACGAATTGAGGCAAGTAGAATTTCAACATGATGAACTCCTTCGACAGGCTTCCAATGTCATGATCTGCTTATAGAGCTTGGAAAAGAAATATGATTCGAAAGAATATATTCATTTAGAACGTTCACCTGTAAACTATGAAAATTCAGTATTCAAATATAACTTCTTATCACGGAAAAATTATTCTATCCTAACGAATATTGAACTCAATGAACCCAGACATTTTTAAAAATAATTTCATGTAACTATGCGTGAGACCAAATTATTTATAAACCACACGTGGAACGCCTTGAAGTTGAAACAAAGGTTCACAAACATGGATGAATCATTAAAATAGTATCTAATTATGAGTTCATCAGAAAAATAGATTCTCTATTTATAAACGACCCTAAGAAGTCATACCGCGGCAAAGACAATGTAATAATTATATTTAAAAATAACACGAAGCCAATTGGTCATCATATAGTCGGTTATAGTTTCTCTATATGTGGTAAAACGAGGATATATAAAGAGTTGGAACATATTCCATTCTATTCCATTCGGTATTTCATTCGAGTATTCATTTCAAGTCAGTATGTATTTTAAAATGCACATTAGCATTTTAAATTGAGATATTTTGATCAGAAAATGTTTTAGTCAAATAGATAAAGACTTTTCTACTTCAAGTTAATCAGATGCAACCAAGTTTCAAGGCTCCAGTCATTAGAACTCACACCGATGAGTTTCTAAAATTTTTGCATACATTGATATGTAATTAGAAGAATTCATCCGTCTTCATCATTGCTCCAGTAGTAAATCAAATAATAAATTACTTATCGGGATTTCTCCAGATTGAATAACGGAATTGATTTTAGTGAAGTGAAAATCGTGTCTATTACAGGGTGAGACCACATATTTTTTCTCTTTGATTTATTGGGTACCAGGCTTTATAAAATGAACATTTTTCCTCATTCATACTCTAAATTCATTAATGTTGATTCAATTACTTTGATAAATATTTATTATTTCATCAGATTTGATAGTTGCTTGTTTTAGAAATGAGATCAAATTGATTAATACTATTCATTGATTTTTATTGGAAATTTTGTTATTATTTGAATAAAAAAACAATTACCATGTTAATTGTTTTAATCCAGAGAATTGACTTAAGTATTTTAGATTTGCGAACTTTGACAATTACAAAGTTTAGATTATACTGAGAAAGCTTGAAATAAGTATTAAATATATATACTATGATTGATTTTTCTACCTTTGAATAAGAATATATTGTTCATGCCTCAAAATTATAAGACTGTGTAATTGATATGATATTGATTATTGAAATGATTTTACTGCTGTGTTTACATGCATATTTCTTGGTGATTTTATATACAGTGGGTTTATAAGATTTATTGATTTATGGTTTTGTGAATTGTTTTGAAAATGGATCCTAATTATATCTTTTAAAATTACAACTATATTATTATTTCATCTGTTTTGATAGCTTGAGTTATGACTGAGTACGTAGATTAAACGAACCTCGATCATATATTGAAGGAATTACTTGGATTTGACCGCTCTCTAAGTACATTCTCTGTGTCAATGTTTAGTTGCACAATCTTCAGTATAGAACCTCTAACGACTTTGTATAAGACACGCTTTTGTACTGTCAATTGTGTGAAAAAGAATTAGTATTTGAGTAGAGTGAATACAGATAAAACCAGTATAGTTAGACATCATTTGACGGTAATTGTAAAATCCTTCTAGTGGATTTTCTAGAGTGTTTCTTAAATAAAAGTTACTGTGAGGTTCGACAAACACTTGGGTTTTCGGAGTGGTATGTGTATTCATAACACTCTGTATAGACTCAGGTTTTAACAATAACTGGTCAGTGGTGGGGTCTTTAGAGTCTCCCCCTGTCCCCGGTTATAACACCAAATTGAAAAAGCGAATGGAAGAATTGAAAAAATTGAATGCCAATCGTGAGTCTGAATATCAGGAGAATTTATTAATCTTTAAATTTCATGAGGGTTTATATAAGGAGCATTGTGATAAATATCCTAAATAATGTCTAATAATGTCGAGTTGATAATTTTGAATAGTGTTGATTTTCCTAGACTTCATAAAGCAGATTGGAGTGTACATTTGAATTATTGGTTGGTCACACGGGGTGGGGGCCCATCTTCTGCTTCATGAAGTCTTTTATTATCATATTTGGAAAAATATACTAATATCACTTATATTTTTCTTACAGATCATTAGCTACAAATATTGTTGGTATTGAGATGGTAAGATAGTTGACTTGTAATTTATTTTCTATGGCATTTTTCTATCTGGTCTGACGAAATATCGATTAATGTTCTGAAAGTTGTCACTCAAAGTTTGAGTGTATTCCATCAAATTCTAAATAAAACACACAATTAAGCATCTTTTTCAATTTTATTTCTTTCAAATAACACACAAGAAAACAGATTTTTTTAACTACATCATATATTTTTACATATACTGAGGATCTTCAACTACATGTTGGGTTGGTGTCCAGCCGTTGGGAACGGTCAGTAATGGTTGATCAGGTGGCTTTCGATTTGGCAATTTCTTCTCCAAATCTTCAATCCTTTTTAATACAATGTCATATTTTCTACTGATTGTAATCCTGGCTTCGATAATTTTTTCATTGAATGCTAACAATGCTTCACGAGCTATATTGTCCACTGCCGATTTAACGGATGCTTGTACAGCAGCAAGAGTAACTTCCTTCGTGCCTGTTATTTGATTGTCGAGATATGTGCGGGTTACACAATCGGTCGCATCAATTGGATCACCAACGTTCTTCAATCGTTTGCCTTGCATATCATAGTCTCCATTTTGTGTGAGCTTTAAACCAATACCAGTGGGCCTATGTATGATTGAAGTATGACTACATTTCCTCTTGCGACCAAATTTGTCTATAACATTGCTCATCCTTCCACTAACATGAATAAATTCACACTGATCATTGTGACAAAGATCTAAAGATATATAAGCCTCTATCCGGACGAATATAAATCAGTCCTATGAGGAAAAACGTTTCCAATTTCATTGAGAGATCATTCAAAAGAACAATGTATATGTTCACCCAAAATTCATTAACATATATGAAATATCAGACATATATGAAATTCTAATATAAAAGTCATCTCAGATATATAGAAATGAATCTACGTACCCTCAATCTAGCGGTTGAATTGAATTGAATTAAATTAATCCGCGGATCAATCCGCGAATCGAAGAAAAATTTAATCCGCGATCTCTGGATTAAATTTTATCTCGATCCGCGAATCGATCCGCGAACTAATTTAATCCGCGGCCACGAATTAATTTAATTCGCGGTTCGAAAAAAAATTTTTGCGACCGCGAAGCGGGCGTTTCACCGCGAAGCGGTGTATCCGCGAAGCGGATTTCTTACTGCGAAGCGGATTTTCTACCGCGAAGCGGACTTTTCTACCGCGAAGCGGTGTATTCGCGAAGCGGACATCTTATCGTGAAGTGGTCAATGTCCATACTTTTGATTCACGCCGCGATCCCGGTTTGAATTTCAACCCGAACCGCGATTCGATCCACGGACTAATTTAATCTGCGGCAACGAATTAATTTAATTCGCTGGTTGATTTTTTCGCATCCGCGAAGCGATAATTGCACAAATTTCTGATTCGCGGACGCAGATTGAAGATTGATTTATTTTGACGATTCACTACTTCTATTCAAAATAAAACACAATAGTATGCCTCAATACTTTTATTTTCTCATTACTAATGTCAATGCTATATATATTAATTATTTTAACAACTCAACTATGCATTTTCCAGTTAATTTGAGTATTGCGAATGATATTATTCAGTTATTTCTGCACTCAATAATGCGATTAAATAATCCAATCTACTTTCGGAATTCATACCATATTCTTGAGAAAAGATTTAACTATGTTATTACATATACGAATAGTTTCATTGGGATCGCACTGATAGAACTCAATGTCATTGTGACCCCAAGGGAGGGTTTGTGTTGTATTGGGAATTATGAATCTTTTATCATCATCATATGATAGTGCTACTTTATTTTTCAATTCCGTATACATATCATGTGAGATGCTTCTGAAAGAGTTCATCTTCCTAAAAATTTTACCACCATTCTCAACTATTTTCTTGTAATCTTCCAATGTCAATTGATTCTTTATCACAGATCTTTTTACCCCTTTGGCTCTCTTAACTTCTGTTGCAAGAGATTGTACATAGTATGCTTTAGCACCTGTACCATAAAACTAATTATTGGATCATTGGGAAACTCATCTTTGAAATTACCCAAGACTGAATTTGTTACAGGTATGCCGAATTTATTATGTTCAATGTAATTTGATGTGTCAAATCTATTTATATTGGTGCTGATGAACTCATAAAAATTGTCCGTATTTACTTTCAGAATTAGAGAATCTGTGTCAGTGTAGAGCAGAGAAGCATCCTGACCGAATTCTTTCTTTATACATCCATAGTAAAAATCATACCCATTTACAGTCTTGGATAATTCCAAAACACAGAATCCCAAACTACATGGTTTGGTCGTAATACACTTTCACTTTACCCATTTGAATCGCAACGAAATTTTCATTAAAAATTGTATAGTTTCTCCCATACTTCTGTGAGCATTCTGCCAATGTGTAACAAGCCTCACATCGATCCTATTGTCAACGTTTTCCATCGTTTTGCCATAAACTGCATTGTTCATCAACTTATAGAAATCTTTCTCAGACTTATTATTAGATCTATTACGCATTTGAGTGTTGAGATCGATGTAAGGCTTCATCCAACATGACTGCTTGAATCTTAGGATTCTATGAGTATGCATAACAATCAAACCATTATTGACGGCCTGTTTCAAGTTTTTATAATGAACCACATACTTTCGCTTATCATTCAAATTTGGAATCAATTTTGGAATCTTGCTTTTGGAATTTGGTGGCACTATACTTTCTACCAAAAAAGGGAGGTCTGAATGTTTATCGTGCAATTCTTGAGGATAATGTATGTCAACTTCAAGGACATATCCATATGGATCATTGTCTGCCACAGCCATAATGTCTAAATTTGTGATTTCTTCTCGAGTTAGCCAAGTGAAATCAGATGTAGGTAATGGTTGTGACATACTATGTCCATATAAATTTGTAGCATCCAAATATGAAATGAATGATGATTGCTCATTGGGATCGAAATCAGGCAGAAACCTATTATTTGCTATATGCTTCCCATCGCTACATTGACTAATACCTCCACGGATGCCTTTTTTGAAAAAATTTATCATATCAATGTCAGTTAGCAGTTCAAGTTCAATATTTGTATATTTCAACATTGCATCCCAAGATAATCCAGGTGCAGTATAATATTGAGCTGGATCCAATTTATATGTATCTAAACAAATCCGTCTAAAATTCTCGAAAATATCACATAGTAGTAGGACATCAGATTTTAAATATAAATCCGAATATTCTCCAAGACTCTTACATTCAAATAGTTCCCAAACACGTTCGGCTCTCATATAATCTTTCTCTGATAGATGTTCCTCATTTAAATTGTCATAAAACTGATTTTTTGTCGGTAAATTAGGATGATCCAATTTAGTGATGTTGTCCACAAAACTATATGGGAAAACACCTTTCTGCCTCATTAAATTGAATTTTTCTTTATCGGGAAAACATTTTAACATCTCTACACATTGCTTATCACTCAAATTTGCACCCAACTTTTCAATGAACTTGACATGAACTTGAAGCTATCTATAAATCTCATTTTCAAAAAAAAATTCTTAATTTTTCCTTCTTTACTTTGATAGCTAAGTGTGTAGAGATGTTTTGTAAACGAAATGTATTTTTCCTTAGTTTGGGGAATAACATCAACCTTATCCTTTTCCTCATACAATTCTTTAATGAACATATGGCAATCATAACCACTCATATTATGGCATATAATGGGGATGAAATTTGGTATTTTGAAATTCAAATTACAGGCAGAGTGCGCTGCTGGATATCTTTTTCTCCCCGTGAGATAGCAGTGGTCTCTGACTCTAACATCCCCTTCTGTGAAAGGTTTTTCACATATACCACAAGTGGTGGCATTATGAAATTCCCTCTCCTCTTCTGGGGTTTGTTTAGTCATTGGTTTGACATACCTCAAATGATTATTATATATATTTCTTAAATCTTCTTCTATTCGCATTGTGAAAACCTTTGCCGCATCAGCACCTCTATATGAAACAAATTTTGTTAATTTATCATCAAAGGAACATTTTATCAGATAAGCAAATGAGTAAGCTTCGTGTTGGAAGGTTCTATTCGTGTACGCGAGTTCGGGATTCGGTTCGGTGGTTTGTATAGGCTTCAGAATCGATTCAAAATCTGCATATACTACAAAGGAACATTCATTTGTCTTTCGAAATTTTCAAACATTAATGTGTTACCGGCAACCATTTTCCCAAATTTATTTATTCTGAAATCAGTTTGTGGTACTGTTGTACATACATGATTACAATCATGCATCTGGTGACGCAACAGTAATCGCTCATTCGAAAAGTACAATAAACATCCATCACAGAAATATTTTTTGTGTTCATGAGCTGAAATTTGACTTGACACCAATCTTGAAAGATCTTTTATCCAACAATAATGACTATTTCCCACCTCATCTGTGATAAGCAATAAATTGACATGTCTTCTGAGTTTTCTCTGAGAGTATCGCAAGGGCCCAATCACCTCATATTTGACTCTCTTATTCTCAATCTTAGATTCCAAACCATAAACATTGACTGAAATATCATTCAAATACTCAAACATTTTTATATCGCGTAATTTTAGTGGAAAATCCATACCTGTTACATTCAAGACAGTCTCATAATGTGGATAGGATGACACCTCCGATACATTATTATTAGTGGGGAATAATGCAGATGTCACGGCCCATGCAAAGCAGCATTGGTCTTCATTTTTTATGTTGACAACACCGTTTCTTCTCTCAATGAATTCGGAAGTTTCATATATGATGATCCGCCAAGTGGACTGTATTTGTTTATGTTCACCTCAAGGAACATAATTTTCTCGCAACTCCATCCTGAAAAATTACTTTCATTAAACCTTTCATCATTTGCAACAATTATAACTACAAACCTGAATCACGCTCCTCAAACTCCGTACTTTGGGCAATTATAATGTCACGAAACGCATCGAATGATCCATTCAAATCAGTTGATCGATCTGCTATACGATTGGGAGAATTGAACGATTTTATGTCTGTCAATTCCTGAGTTTGAATGATATAACTTCAAACACTTCCATGTTGACCTTGATGGAGTTGTGCAGTTTGATGTTTTTTTCCAATAGCTCGAGTACTTTATGCTTGATATCATTGAAAAAAGGTGTGTACTCAGTATACATATTCTCACTAGATACTCTGTAGCTAGAAATGCGACATTTGAATGCATTTTTAATGAGGTGTACACCACCACCCAAGTGAACACATGAATTCGTCCTATGTGCGAGTGTTCTATTGTGAGAATTGACTTGACCATATGGGATTATCACATTACAACAATTACATGTATAGAGTGGTTCAGGTGGTGAGTCATTGCCATTGTTCAATTTAACTCGTTTCACTGAAGGACCTCCCTGGCAAGTTTCCCGTTGATGTCGACGTAGATTAATCACTACGAGTGAAATCTTTACCACAATCACACGAATACATTTCACCAACTTGTTTTCAATAGCTTGCTGGAGGAGACACTGATTCGAAATACTCTTCTCCTGGAATATTTCAATGAAATATCCCCACCCTACAACAAGTCCGATGCGATGCGCAATCTGTATGGATTTTGAGGAGATTCTTTGATATTCAACGCACTCATCAATACTCGCAGTTCACTCTTAGCTCTCTCACAGGACAAACGCCCTCCTCGCTTGGAGAGTACAAGGATTCATGAAGGTCATGACTACACAGAATATGTATGCCCACACCACAACTTTAGTCAAGGTCAAACAAACATCGAGATCAAATCTTTAGGTTGCCGAAACAATCCCAACATCAAAACTCAAGGTCAAATCTCAAAGTCAAAACTTAATGTTATGAATCTCAAGGTCAAACTCAAGGTCAAAAGTGTAGTCGAATCTCAAAGTCGACCAAACCCAATGTCAAAACTCAATGACAAATCTCAAAGTCAAATCTCAAGGCCAAACACACACACATTGCACACCTGCAACCATTCAAGGTCACATGTGACGTCATAGTGGTGGGGGGAGAGCCAGAACCGGCTTAAATCTCCTACTCAAGCTTTTTCCCTTTTTTTAGAACATTACATGTTTCCCACGGTGCAATATCACTAAAACTTCTGCGAATCGATACCTGGAAAGGGTTATCTTTAGAAATACGCAAACAAGATGCTTGGGAAATATTCAATTTTGAGATTTTTATGTACGCATCAGCGAAACGATGAAGATCTTTGAAGTCATCTTTTACCATGTGTACAACAGTGTATGGGTTTTTATGGCAACTTTCTTTGATCATTGTTTCAATATTTTTTGGAACATACAGTTTTGTTAATCTTTTGCGCCTCTCATTCTGAGCAAAATATCGGTCACATGGAAGATATGTGTGTCCAGGTATGAGAAATTTTTGTTCTATCTGTGAGAATCTACCAAATGCAACAAGATATATCAGGGCTATGAGGACCATTCTGTTCTTGTTCTGGCCATTGCAATTGTCACTCCAGATGCAGACTTTGTCCCAAAATTTTCGGACTGAAAAAATTTTAAAAGCGCGGAGCCTATTTCATTACCTCCTCTGCCTGTCAATGATTCATTCCATAATATCATTGTTGCTGTATTAGTGTCAGCAATATGAATGTCGAAATTGTAGCAAGACAGCTGTCTACTGTAAAACATGTCGGAATGCGTAAGTGTGGGTATAGAGATAACTTGTTCTAAATCCATAGATAAGACTATGGTATTGCTATTGGGTTGTTGAGATTCAACACAATCCTCTTGCATGGCTTTTCTAGCACTTTCTGCCTTCCTGTGATGTAAATTTAATTTCGCGGGAAGATTGCGATCTGCTGGGTCTGCTTTTATCTTATTATGAAGGAAATCGCAGGTAGAGCAAGTATCCGATCTAGGCCTCCCAAATCTCAAGTGCGGAAAATGTTTCTTGAATACATTGGCATAAAATCGGTAGTTCACGCAAGTACCCGGATATCACTTCTGAAAGGCCAGAAATAACCTGTTTATGTTCAAGTCCGCACTCAAGCATTCTTTCTTTGATTTTTCTCTACTGTAATGGTTTTGCTCTAGTGGAAATTCGTTTATGTGTGCAACAACCTGTTGAACAATGTCTTCAGTGAATTTTCTAGCGCGATTTGCTTTACCCCTCGAGTCTGTGAACACAGTTTGGCCTGATTTTTTCCTCTCTACTAATCCTTGTACTTTATGGTGTGAAAGTGCAAAAGTATCGGTAAATACCTTACGACATACTTGCAAATGTTTTCCTTTTCCATCGGGAATAGTATAACATATGGTTGTTTGACGGCAGCTTTCAATTGGGTTGGTATAAGTTCCATGGCGCCTACGACGTATTGTTGTCACCTGTATTAAACCAAGTAAGTAAGTGCTTCGTTTAGCCTCATCAGTAATTGAGTAGAAGGAATGGAATAGCCTAAGCTGCTGCTCAAATGAAACATCCATGCATTCCCACTTGCATTTACAACGAACCTGTGTTCAAAAAATTTCAGGTTAGAAACTCACAGTTGCAACCATAGAAAAATACTTACATCACGTGAGGGTTCTTTTTTTGCCGGAACTACATTGCCTTTATAATTTTTGTGTTCAGTGCCACTTGTTTTTAGTCTTTTGCGTTCATTTATAACACTTTCAGTGCCCTTAGGACGTCTTTCACGTTGATTTTCAATCTGCATATCAAAATACGAAGCACCTACACAACACAAGTTAGATTGAAACTGGCAACTGACGCGGCACTTAGACCGTTTTAATATTAACAGCTCCTGGTACTTGCAGATTGCGTCATCTGTTGGGCGATAACGAAAGCAGAAATATTGTGTTGGTACTTAGCGCGTTTATAGAAATATTGGGCATGGCACCTAGACCGTTTTAATGTAAAAAGCTCAAAACCGCAGAAAGTGGCACTTAGACCTTATACTCTTCAAGTGTTGTGGCACTTCCTTCCGTAATATCTGAAGTTTCTAAACTTGATCGAGGATTAACAGTTCTTTCCTGTGCTGGTCTTCTTTTTGGAGTTATATGCTTTCATTCTTCTCGTTTGGCAAATTTAAACTAGGAACCGTCTTCTTTCAGCCGAGGCTTTTGAGTTGCACAATCTTAAATCATCATTACCTTTATTTGATTCCTATATGAAGATGTAGAAAAACAAAATAAGATTCCTCCAGATGACTGCCATCAATTAGTTTTAGACCAGTCTACAAAAAAAACACACTATTTCAGACATTGACAGAAGTTATTACAAGTGGTGAATAAATTATATTTTACAAAACTACGTTATCCTAATAATTTTATTACGAAGGCGTAGAAGGGCCAACAACAAAATATTTTTCAAAACATTTGGAAATCCCCCTTTAAACTGACAATTGTCACTTTGAACTGACAATTGTCACTTTGAACTGACAATTGTCACTTTGAAGTGACAATTGTCACTTTGAACTGACAATTGTCACTTCGGAATGACAATTGTCACTTGGAAGTGACAATTTTAACTTCGAAGTGACACTTTTAACTTCAAAGTGACAATTGTTGGTCGAAAAGGACATTTATTGCCAAATGCAATGATATAATAATATTGTTTTTCAGTCAATTTACGCGTATACTGCTGAGATGAGATTGAAAATAATGGGATTTCAACTTATTACGAAAGTAATGTTTCCTTTTCCAAATAGAACACTGTTTATTTTCCATCTATAAAACAATACTCTACTCTTTTTCATTCTATATCTATAACAACGAACTATACTAAAATATACAATATGTTTCGCATAGAGGTTATTATTATTTTTATTCTCAAAACCTTCTCCTTATAATAAATCACTGAATGAATCAAATTTCGGAAACTAAAGAATTATTATGTTTCTCGAACTTGCCATATGCAAGGGGTTTTGTGAAAATGCCTGCCACTTGATCATCAAGAACACCAATACTGGATATCGATAACTCCTTCATTCACCTTTTCATTGATAAAATGATAGCGAACAACAATATGTTTGCTCCTCTAATTAAACAGCCCATTTCGTATTAATTTCATGGTGCTTTGATTGTCGATATTCAGCTTGATGGTCACATTTCGATTTGTAAGCTCGTCAATGGATGATTTTAAATAAATTAACTCCTTAGTTTCCTGGCATTCAGGTCCTTTGCAAAACATCACAACATATATCCAGTCGTGCTTTTTCTTCCTTCGGAGTCTCCTGCAATATCTGAGTCACAGTATGCTATTTGAATTGTTTATCTTCTGAATTTCTTGAGTATCGAATTCCAAAATCTTGGGAGTGTTTCAAATATTTCAGTATTCTTCATAGGTTAGACACAATTGTTACTTCGAAGTGACAATTTTGTCAGTTCAAAGTGACAATTGTCAGTTCAAAGAGACAATTGTCAGTTCAAAGTGACAATTGTTACTTCAAAGTGACAATTGTCATTTCAAAGTGACAATTGTCAGTTCAAAGTGACAACCCAGCAAACATGTTACGCGTGGGCCTCTAGAGGCACTTTGAAAACAGCCGACAGACAACATAAGCGGGCCATAATCATGATACGTCGTCGGCCCGACTAGCCCGTGTCGCGACCGCCATCAGTAGGCATCCAGACTACCACCCGCTTTATTACACAGCGGGACTTCAGCGGATAGACAGAGTTAAGATAAACTAATATTTCATGGTACAGATTATGGTGCGATTGCGGGTATCCTACTAATCAACCTCGTCATTCTACTGTTTGGATTTCATCAATGATCTATGCAAATATACAGGGGCGTCCAATTCAAAATGCAGTACGTGGAAGTATAGGGTATCTTGGACGGCAATGAGCATAAAGACGGTTTCAATGAAAACAAAATGGCCCATATAAGCACCTAAGAACAATCTAGCATTATATCCTCGAAAACAGTGAAACTTCAATGAAGATAGGTCATTATTGTACACAATAAATTCACCAAACATTCAGGAATCGACTGATTCATGGACTAGATATATACAATTCACTGTTTTCACTCTCTGAAGCCACTAATTGTAAAGGATTTCTGAAACTGTAGAGCCAGCTTGTTCCTATTTACCTAAACAGACAACTTTTTTTCCACTTCAATTATTGAATCTCAAATGGTTTCCAAGATACTCGTCCATATTTCCCAGATATTGCATTTTAAACTGGCCTGGAAAAATATTTCACCGAATAGATAAAATGACAACACACAAATCTGAAAAAATTCCCGCCAGTGTGATTATTCTCCATGACCATATACCATATATCACAATGACCAGTGACCAGACAAAATAGAAAATACCCTATTTGACATCCTACACGAAATCAGCAGTAGGGCCAACTGCGAACGTGATATTCAGTAATGCCAATGTTGCAGTTTCATTACAGAGGTCGCAGCGCAAATCTTCAACGGGTAATTTCTAGCTAAATTCAAAACATCCATAATGAATATGCGTACGTTCAGCCAAAGCGGCAAAACTGATATCATTCCAATTATTTACCGACATCGGTGTGCCGCTGCCGACATCTTACCGCAGTTAACAGCAATGGCCCGTCTATTTACCGCTTATTAATCTTTGCTGGGAATTGTCAGTTCAAAGTGACAATTGTCACTTCAAAGTGACAATTGTCATTTCAAAGTGACAATTGTCAGTTAAAGGTGGCAATTCCTAATGTTTTTGAAAAATATTTCGTTGTTAGCCCTTCTACGCCTCCGTATTTTATTTGTCTGTTGATAAAAATGGAATATTTCACAAAGAATACATTGAAATGAATATATAGGTAAACTGGCAATTAGATTTCGTTGTACTCGTCTGGTAAGATGAAATCATCCCTTGTGAAATGAAGATAACATACCACTGCCGCTCTGGAGCCTGGTTTTTTTAGTTTAAATTATTTATCCAATCCTTATACTTGTCAATTTTTGCCCGGAGTTCAAGTTTAGTGACTCTATATACGGAATACCTATTCTTTTCATGAACCTTGTGGAAAGAGAAGTTAGAATTCACCCTTCTCCTGCTATTACAACCAAACGCACAACAGTATAGGGTGACTGCGCCGGTTTTCGACCATTTAAGTGATATTCAAAATTCAAATGCCAATAAATTACAGTGAACTATTTTCTTTCGAAGTTAGTTTGTTACAAAACCAATCAATAGGTATTTTTTAATGGCGTGGTAGAAGAATAATTATATTTTTATCACCTGAAAATTTTATAGAATAAAAACAAGTAGAAAAGTCATTTTTTACCGGTTTTCGACCACTTGCTACTTCTACTCGACCATTAGTATTCCTATTTTCGACCACGCGGTCGAGAACAGATCCGTTTGTCGACCAAGCTTTTTATTGAATGGTCAACAACAGGCCCCTCCTCGACCATCTTTGGGAAGAGATGAAGACAACTTTTCTAATCTGATTACCTCTACCTATTAATCAAACAGGAACTTTATAAAAAACATGAATTTATTCCTAATAAAACCTTCGAAACATAAAAAACTTAACCTACAAATTAAAGCTATTTTCATATATGATATGGAAATATACACCAAATTAAAATATATCAGTAAAATTACTGGATTAAAACAAGAAATAAAAAATGTTCACTAGGTTGAACACATGAAACAAATATAATCTTTCAATGAAGCTTCTTCATAAGAAATTCCATAAAATTCTGTACACCTCATATGGAACCATTGGAGGCAGATATCGCACCCTATATTTTTTTCATCGTCATCTTCAACATCACTTATTAGTTCCTCTTGGCAAGCAGCACATTTTATTTTTTCGTTATTCTTTGCTGACATTACATGTTCAGGGTTGGTGTGTGTTTCTCTTCTTATTCTTTTTCGTCATTTCTTTATTTTCTTTGGTTTTTTTTTTTTTTTCTTCGTTTGGTTTCTTTTCATTTTCTTTCTTAGCATAATATGATCTCCATTCTTGTTATAAAATCGCACTGGGCAATTTGTCTTTTGGATTTCAAACAGATTTTTTTATTAGTCCTGGAAAAAGAAGGTGTCTCTCAAAAGATATTTGTTTTGGTTGGTTTTCAGCTAGAGGTTTTCTGTTTCCAGTCTGAACTCTGAATTCAATGTTTGTGAATCTAACTGATGAGGGATCGTAAGAGAAGTTTCCTTCGGAGTTGGTTCGATCTGATTGTCAACAATGGGAGATTGGGGTATTCAATACTGCATCGCATGATTTGTGGAATTCTATACAAGGATTGGGCTGTAATTGATCATCGGAGGTTTCATTTTTCTGTTCTCAGTCTGAACTCTGCATAGAGTTCCTGAGTCTGAAGGATAGCTATCACGATCTTGGTCAGTTTTGAATGATGTCTGCTCAATCTGATCTTCGACCGGAAATTTTAACGTATCGGATTTTTTTGTCAAATCTTCAAGAGCATATTTTGAAAGTTTTTTTTAAAGGGAAACCACATTGCCTATATTTATAACCCATTGTTTAATTTTTTCTTCGACTTCTCGACCTATAGTAACGCTGCAGGTTTAGTTTTTTGTTTGATTCGCCTTTGATTCTGTCTGTAATAGTAGTCTTAGGGACGTTAAATCGTTGACTCGCTTTATTATTACTCGTTCCTCTCTAATTTCTATAAGAGCTCTTTGTAAAACATCGTCGCTATATCGAAAAAACAAAAGGAATTGACTCAAATCGAACATTATCTACCTACCTACCTAATTCCAATGAAAAACCATATAAAATCAACTGGTCGAAAAAGAGGACACTTTTCGACCACCATTAATCACTCCAAAAAGTAGGCAGAAAAATAAATAGAAGGATTTAAAAAAATGTGGTCGAAAAGTGGACTATATTTAAGGAGTATAATTTACTAATAAAGTGTAGACAATCTAAGTGCTAAGTGCACATATATCACATACCTAATGTGCGACTACTTCATTTTAGATAGAAAAATATTGTAAACATGGTTCAAACATAGTTTTTCGGAACAAGGATAGATTAAACTTCATCATGAGATGTTTATGGTCTTTTTGGCTTCTTGTACACCTGACGAGTAAATAACCTCAATTTTTAAAATATGTCAATTTTCTTTCTCAAAAATAAAACTTTTCAGTAACTTTTTTCTATCAATAGTACTTACTTTCAGGTACGCACTGATGATGACCTAACGGTCGAAAGCGCTCTGCTACAATTGAATAAATTATTTTATGCACAAAATACAATTTTCTTTCATCGATTATATCGATACGTGCACACAGTCACACTTTTCATTAGATTAAACTTGACATACCACACAAAAAATGAAGTAATTGAAAGATAATTTATCACTTACTTGCTATTTCTGAAGTCACAGTTCACTACAAATTTTGAACTATTTCGTGTCTTTAGTAACCTGCTCACTGACTGCCTATGCACCGTTAAGCATTTCATAATGAAATTTTCACGTAAATGACTCGAAACTTCTGAGAAGTGTTGGGGAAAGGTGGTCGAAAACCGGGAAGATTTTAGATGTCTGATATTGGCTTATAGTTTCTTATTTCCATTAGATTTGTATGAAACTAGTCGAAAACCGGCACTGGTCGGACAACAGGCGCTGCGAACGAACTTTCGACATTGTCTTTGGTATAAAAAAAAAATCCAATTTGTTATTAGATAGTATTTACACAGCAAATCGTGAAAATAGGCTTCCAAAAAAATTTCGTTTACACATAAATATCCATATGGATATTTTTATACTCCAGTATCTACAGTATTTTCAAAAATTAACGAATATTAATATCATTCCTGTGAAGAACAAGATAATAATTATTATATTATTAAAAATAGAAACAACTGAAAATAGCTATAAAATTCAGTTGAAAATAATTGAGGTTACGTAATTTCAGTGTTTACTGGTGGAGTTCTTCTGATATCAACTCTATTTTTGATATGTTTATCATTGTACCAAAAAATGAGTGGAAACTACTTCATAAAGTTGTCAGCTATTCTACATTATTTCAAGTATGAGGAATAACTGATATCAAGAGTAGAAAATGCAGTGGAATCGAGTCATGTTGAAAACATTATATACGATTCTGCTATTAAGATTTTGAAGGGATTTGTTCATGCTAGTATGCGTGATAAAACGTATAAGGTATAATATAAATTATATAGAAACAATTGAAATATTGAAAACACTCTTTTCAGATTGAATTTAGTAGTGAGTGGATGATTGGAAATGCTGATTGTACCTGCCCAAGGGCAGGGCCGCCGAGAGCTAGTGCGGGGGCCCCGGGATAGCTAAATGTTTCGGGCCCGCGAGCTAGTGCGGGCCCCAGGATAGCTATATATATGTTTCGGGCCACTTAAATATCGACCGTTTAAAATAATCATGGTAAACCTTTTACTTACCCATAATACTCCTGATTTAAAAAAAAATAAAGTCTTGATGATCTGATCATTAAATGAAAATGCTTGAAAATCAAAATAAACATGTATTATAATAAAAATAAAACCAAGTAAAACAAAGACTGAGAGAGCTGCGCCACGGAGCTGCGCGGCAGAACTTCAACCAACCCTTTGCGTTGTGTATACAGAGTCGGAATAGCCCATTACGTTGTGGGACATGGGATGCACAACTTAGCGGTCCCAGCTCCGGGCCCCGGGGATTTGTCCCGGCTTCCCCGCCCTCTCGTCAGGCCTGCCCAAGGGGACAGTTCATGTGCCATCACATGGCAGCTTTGGCACTATTTGGACACTATAATTTGACTGTAACAGACAAAGCTTGCACTTGGAGCAGTAACAATGATTCACCTTCAAATCTGTAGTGGAAAGAATGATCCAACTGTATCCCCCATAGGTACATAAGTCAACAGAGAGAGAGAGACTTGACTGCACAGGAAATCGAAGGAATTGAAGGTAAACCGAAAATATTAGATGGTGCAGTTGGATTTACATGGCTCTTGTCTAGCGAATCTGAAGCAATTACTGGGAGTCTTGTAGTTGGCATTGAGGATATAATATTTGATGAAACATACTTCAAAACTGTTGATAAAATGAAATATTTCTGTGAAAAACTGAAGATGTCTCATGAGAAGATTCTGGAGGTATCTGAGCTAACAGTTGGTCAAGCACAAAATGAAAAATGGCTTGTTTGTAGAAAACATTGCCACACAGCCTGGAACTTTGGAGCAGTTTTGGGTGTTTGTAAGAGGAACCGTTTTCCTAAATCTTTATTAAAAAAACTGGCTAGTAGGTCATTGAAACAATCAGTAATTGAAAATATAAAAATTAAATCTTGTTTCAGGAGCAAACAATTTGATGAATTATTTGCTGGAACAGGCTAGGAGTGAACGTTATTCAAACTGGGCTGTGATTGGATTCATGTGAATTTTTGGGGGCGGGCACAGATTGATTCATAGGAGAAGATGCCATTGTTGAGGTGAAATGCCCCTTAAGGTATAGGGCTATGTCCATGATGGGAGAAATCAAATTGTCCACAGAATATATCATTTCTGCTGATGTTGATGGGAATACAGTCCAGAATAGAAATCGTAACTATTTCTTCTAAATTCAAGGGCAGCTTGCTCTTACAAAGAGAAACATTTGTAACTTGGTTATTTGGACTCCCCAAGATGTTGTGATTTTTTAAATAAAAGCAGAAGACTTTGAAAGTAATATAAATATCTAGAAATGTTTGAATTTTGTGGAACGGATGTCCCTGTTTGTAATTTGATCATTTATCAGTGAATCAGGCAGAAGAATGTACACCTATTGAGTTTTTTTTTACTAAAATTCCACTAAGTATGACCGGAGCCAAAGATATTTCTGTACCAAAAAAATATTGATCGGTGCAAATGTATATTGGATTCTTGTCATACTCCCATTTAGAAATTATTTCAACCTAGAGCAGTATGATTTGATATTGATAGATAATAATTGTACTGAACATTTTATATGATCAAATGCCATATTGCTCTGGAAAAAATGCAGTTAAGGGAGAATCCGCTGATCACAAATTTGATGCTTGAATGCTTGAAAATAAAAAAATATTTCCGTAGATATGGCACATTGAAGTTCACGAAATGGTTATTTTCAGGAACCCATTTCGGTCACTTAAAACATGTAAATGTAAAGAAAAGAAAAAGCACCAAACATTTCTTGTTTAGTTGTAAAAATCGTGATTAAATCCCAAGGCTGAAATTTAAAAAAAAAAGTATTTGTCTTGAAAAAGAGAATGGCTGAAACCAGGTGAAAGAGAATATGTGTGGTGTGATGGTTTGAAGAAAGATTAAGTGTTTTTATAGTGTCCGAAATAGGTGCATGAGAATTACACCATTTTGTGAACTTTGAAGGGCTGTATTTTTTAAAGTAATTGAAACAGCCAAGGATTTTTTCATTTTAATCTTTTAGAGGAATAAATTACCACATGCAAAAACAAAAAAATGTGATCTGCCGATTATCCCTAAACTGCATTTTTACCCATAACGATAATTGTGGGATGTCCTAGGGACATCATTTATCAGTCCTTAGCATTCTCTAGTCAAATCCCTTGATCATCCTGCGTTTGTATACAGGATGTCCCAGGGTTGTCATAAAACATCCTGAGGACATCATAATGATGCAAAGTTTGGTAACATTTCCATCTCCCAGGGACAACATTGGGATACCTATAACCCAGAGCATCCCAATCATGCAGAAATTGATCCTAGTTGTGACCTAGTTGGTATCCCTGTTTCATCCCAATGACTTGCATGGAACATCCTGAGGACATCATAATAATGAGAAGTTTGGTAATATTTTCATCTCTCAGGGGCTCATTTGCGGGATACCTAGGAACATCCCTCGGACAATTTTGGAAACTCCCATATTGGTCCCAACGTGGTCATCGTGCTATCTGGGATAGTTCATACATATATACAAAAAAATATTGTTAGTGTTGCATGGTGTTTCGTGAATATCGTGAACTGTATGATGGAATTCCCGAAATTACTGGCAGCTTGGGGATTTTAGTTATCGTTTTTCTAATAAAAAGGGTGACATATTGGCATATCTTATTGGTAAACATCACTCCTTATATCAAAATATGTGTTCACTAACTCTGAACCCCAAACATCATTTTTATGATTACATTATCATAATATTACTGAAACCTTAGCTATCAAACATCAACTCGAACTATGCCACAGATTTATATCAAATAGAGGATTTGAAAAAAAAGTTGTGACTTTTGACAAATATGCTAGTACCCAATGTGTATATGATGTTATACCAAACATAAAAGAAATATGCTCCTCTACTGTTCTGCGAAAGTTTGAAACTGCCATTTTTCCAAAAAATATTTGCATTGAGATGTTTCTTATCAATTGAGTAAAGTAATCAAAATCGAGAACATGGGTGTACCAATTTTTGGTATCGTTCGTTTCATCTTAGTCAATTCAATTAGTGTGGTATGTTTTGTTTTTGAAGAAATGAAAATAATATATTTGAATAGATATTTATATTTGCTTATGAAGTGGAATTCACTCACACAAAGAGATGTGTTTTGCCAAACACAAATTGAGTACACTAGACATAGTGAGATTATTCCCAATTCAAATGGTAAAAAGTACATTACATGTTTTTGATTCGAAACTCCCATGATCATTTCAAAAAGTTATTAACAAGTAGCATATTCAAAAGAAAATTCATACTCATCTGCCATTTTAGTTTTTTGTATTAAGTACTTGATTGAACATTTCTTTGTTTATTTTTTCCAATAACTTCATATTATTTATATCATCGTATTCCATGTATATTTCTCTTAAGGTAGTACCGCCACGAGACAGTTGAATTAGGAAATTAATTCTGTATTTTTTTTTGCTGCGGTTTTTGGGGACATACATTTTTTGAGTCGCCGACTTTCTTTAACGAAGAAATTTTCTAGAGGCGATTGGGAGGGCAAGTGCCCCCCTTCAAAATAATTTTTTTTTCGCGTTTCAAATCGAAAAGTCCTTTGAAATTTTTCGATTCCGTCGAAAATAATTTCCTAATTCAACTGTCTCGTGGCGGAACAACCTTAAAAATATAAATGGAGTGACAACAAAAAGTGACTGACAAGTATTGTTTATTGTATACTTTATATATTTCAATAACACATTCTGTTAAAAAAAAATAAGTTTGTATATTTATTGGTGCAACCAAATAAAAAGAACAAATGGAAATTTGTTTTATTCCGTCATTTTTCCTCTTGGGTCGTCCAACTTAGTTTTCAGAATCAAATTGTTCGAACTCTAGACTCTGCATCTTGAAAGTTTCAGAAATATTTTTTCATTGGAAATAGTTGAAGCAAATAAGTGAATGCATTTGGGCAATAAACCTTCTCAAAATTATCCACGAGGCTAGTGTAATCGGAAATCATCAAATATTTGTTACAATTGATTACTTATTCCATCATTGGTGCTTGTTTTTTTGCGGGCACTATATAAATCAAAAATGATATTCCTGATGACTGGATGCATTATGCAAATCATTTTGATATTCGAGACATTTTATTTAACATTTCCATTTGGACAAAATTACAGGATGTTTCACAACCATGGTGTTATAATTTTAAACTATTTCAGATTTCTCTTGATGAATGAATGGGACTGCTAGTTTATCAGCACGTGGCAGTTGAAAGAAAAACTCCATTAAGAATATTGAATTTTGTAGTGTTTGATAAAAGGTTTTTTTTAACACTTCACTCAATTCAATACTCTTGCTCTGCATGCATCTAGCACCTTTGGGAGAAAATAATGTGTCATTACCACAATGATGCGGTTGAATAACAATAAGTAAAATCAATTGATAGTACCAAATGTACACTTTAATGATGACAAATACCTTTTTCCTTATACTAAATAAAACCGACAATATCAACAATCAAAATATATATTTAGGCAAAAACTTTGTGTCATTACTGTAAGTATCTGATTTGATAGTAGGTAGCACTACTTTATATTTGAATTTCAGTTTGATAATGGCAATTAAACACTGTCAGGGTCTTTTTTTTTCGTAGTGACAATCAAAGTGAGACCCACTCCCCAATATGGGTGTTTTTTTAATTGCCAATACTAAAGTTTAAATAGTGTTTTTTTTCTCGGTGTTTATGATATGAAAGGAAATACTGAAATAGGCTACTGTGCAGCCGATACTGATGATAAAATATCCACAACTGGTTATGTTTTCATCATGCAAACGGGAGTAGTTTCATGGAATTGTAAACGACAACCTACTCTACCACTCTACAACAGAGGCTAAATATATGTCTCTCGCAGCAGCCACGCAAGAAGCACTTTGGCAGAAAAGGTTAGAGGAGGAAATGATCAAGAAAGACTCTTCTGGTATATAGTTATACATGGTGATAACAAAAGTGCGATTCAGCTCTCTATTAGTAGTATACATCATGCCCGCCCCAAGAACATAGACATAAAACATCATTTTATTCGTGAAAAAATCGGTGATGGAATTATCAAGTTCAAGTATGTTCAAACCGATGATATGATAGCTGATATGCTAACCAAGTCTGAAGGAAATAGGAAATTGGTGTTTTTTCAAGTAATATGGGTTTGAGGAAGATTCAGTTCTAGGGAGGATATTGGAATGAGAACTTTATTCGTCCTGTGTGTATCCCATATTCAACTGCAATTGTTTTTGTTCTTGAAGATTAGTTTTTTTGATATAAATAAATATTGAGTGTTCAACGATTAATTCCACTGAAATATCCCTATATAAGACATGCCGATGATCATGGATAACCTTTCTCCTTTCCCCAATCAATCTCCATTTCTCTCCACAAATATCAAAAATTTGTAGAATGTCCTAAATTCCCTTCCCTGAATTTTCTGACTGCCGATTCAGAAGAAAAAAATACGAAAGAATTGTAATCTTACATCCATCTAGTAAACAGAGGCGCGATTCTTGTAATGGTGGTTCTACTAAATTCTCAACGACTTAATACAGATTTCTGCAATCAACACTGAATACAGGTTCCATGAAAGACTGATATTACTCTACAACAGAGTGTAGCGCGATGATGAAATAAATCAACAGAAATCTTCAATACCAAATAATCCAAAATAAAGAATGTAATGTAGCACTTTTAAACGCTACAATACCAGGATACACCCGTGTTATTCGTTGTTTCAGTTGCGATAATTCGTTTTAAATATGAAGAGCAGGAAAGTAGCGTTATAATCATTTATACGTTAGAAGGTCTTGAACATCGACAAAATAATCCAACTTCATATAAGGCATTTCTAGATAACTGCTTGATTATCAGTTTACCAAATTCAATAAATGGTACCAGTTATGATTATGGTCAGTAAAAATAAATTAATTGGGTATTCATATTTGGGTCGGACATTGGATTATTGTATCTCTACCTGATAAGGCTTTGAAACGAATTCGAAATATTTAAGTCATGAATCTTCCTCTATAGACCGTATTTTATGTTACTCATTACAATTGTGATTCCGTAGAACAACCATGGTTGAAAGTAAAACTGAATTACCTTTTCAACAAAGTGCAAATCGACCTCTATGCCTTGCAAAATTTTCAAGTTGATGTGGCCCCAGCGCCCTCTGTCGAGTAATTGTAATGTGTCTTCTCTCAAAAAGTAGGATCGGTAATACAATTCAAAATATTTTCTGTCCCATTGTTTCACATCAAACCGTTCAAAAGTTATTGAGGTGAGGGTACCATTCAGATCCGCACTTATACTTGACATATCAATGCATATTGTGAAAAAAATGTATTAACGAAATTCAAAAAAAATTAGATGGTTGAAAAAAGAATTGAATTATTTCTTCAACCATGTGCCACTTGACCCCCCGTGACATATATCATGCAATGACAATGATTTTCATTTCAAAAAGTAGAATCGGTGATATCATTCAAAACTGTTTTTGTCACATTGTCATTGTTTTACGTCGAACCGAACGCAAAGGTTAAAAAGGGGGGCCTGTGTGTTGGCCAAAGACACAGCTAAAGCTAAACTTGCCTGCGTAGGCATTATAGGGGCAATGAAATCAACGCCCACTGAAGCTATGGAGTCATGTGGGGATTGCCCCCCCCCCCCTCCCCCTTCACTTGGTGATAACAAGGAGTGGCAAGGCTAGGTGCTTTCAGACTGAGAAACACACTGGGCGACATAAACGTTGGGACAGGACACCTGAGCATCATAAGCATTGTTATCAGGGACGTGTTTGACCTGAGACCAGATCACATTACGAAACGATTCTCCTTTGACCAGCCATATGGGGTATCTATACCAGGTAGAACTGTATGGAACATAACTCAACACCATTCTACAGGGCAAAGATGGAGAATGGCACGGGAGCAGGAGTGTAATCACACTTCTGTATTCCAAGCGTAGGTCTATGCAATCCTTCAATGTGTGAAGGAAAACAACAGGGTAGTAATAGTAGAGGAGCAGATCCACATTCTCTCAGACAGCCAGGTGGCACTTAAGATTCTGAGAAGTCAGGAAGTGACGTCCCAACTGGTATGCACCTGCAAAGAGGAACTGACAATTTTGGCAGAACAAATCCGCGTCAAGTTGATTTGGGTGCCAGGACATCAGGAATGGACAGGGAATGAAAAAGCCGACAAACTCGCTAGAAGAGGATAAAAAAATAAACCAGTTGCAGGGCAGAACCTCGGGGTACCGATGCGCACGGCACGAGCATCAGTAGAACATTGGATTCGGAAAAAACACAATCAACACTGGAATAACATTCCAGGAAACAGACAAGGGAAAGAATAAATCAAAGGCCGGTACCGGAAAAAACAGCAGACCTGTTAATTTTAAACAGGGAACAACTGAAAACCATTACGGAGCTCATAACTGGACAGTTTCCAGTAAAAGAGAATCTTAACAAAATGGGACTGTTCAATGGCGACCTAACATGCAGAGTATACGGTTAGGAACCAGAAACAGTATCACACATACTGTACAACTGCGGAGCCTTGGATCGCAGAAGACAGTCAATTTTCGGGCAACAGCACACACCCAGTAAAGGACTCGTACAACTTGTGCAAGGCATGAACTTACTGGAATGGGTGCTGTTAATGTGAATAACAGGCAAGATACAATGTGCCAGTAGTCACAAGTGTCATCGGAGGCCATGGCCAGACGAGCCAACTGGGTGGAGTTTTTAGTGGGTAACACGGAGGAACAGAGGAGGTACAGGCCCCAGAACTCAGTGATTCCCACACTATCTCACTGCTGTGAGGTGTCCATAAAGAATTATCTCCGCCCCCGCCCCACAAAAAACTCACTACTACAAAAATGCTACATGCCCATGATAAATCTCTATCACAATGAAAGCATTTTAAACTTTACACCTCTTAAGCAAATATGCGAATCCCTTGAATTGATTCACCTACTTTATGCTGACGTGGTGAATGGACCATGTCTGGATCTAGATTATGCAGCTATAATTCAAAGAATACAGAACTCTTGTGTACAGCTCATCTTTTCCTTGAGCAGATCTGATCATGTGTCTGATAACATTTCTCAGATGGGTTGACTTACCATGTTTAATACTACCCTTGGCCTATTTAGTTCACAAAGTCTTACAAGATAGATCTCCAGTATACATCCACAATAAACTAACCATTCACAACTGTAATACCATACAACAATCATCTGTTAATAAACAATCATAAAACATCTTTATACCGAAGATCATACTACTACAATGCTCCCAAGATATTCAATAAGATACCAATAGCAGCAAAGAATGAAAAAGTCATTACTAAGCTTCAAAGGAACGTAGAAGAATCATCTACTATCTACTAGGCATATAGCACCCTGTATAAATTTTCTCATATGTTTTTTGTTCCCACTATTGTATTCTTATTGAACAATATCCAACTATTTTTTGTATACTATTCTACGCCCATATGTGAATTTCATTAATTTAACTTATATTTGATTATTTTACTATTATTTTTATGATGTCTCATGGTACTCGTCGGTTGAGTGGAGCAGTTATAAGCTGGACTTCGCCGAGGATAAATAAAATAAAGACTTATTATTACATAAGGCGCTGTGTCGTGTATATATATATATATATATATATATATATATATATATATAAGCATTTGTTGTAGTTGTAGATTTTTGAATTTATACAATTTGTTACTGCACCGAAATATAAAAATGATATGTCATTTTTTCCTTGATGTATGTTCTAGAGAGACAGGTAGGTGGCCCATAGGGGTTCCATTTGTAAAACAATAATTTTTGATCAAAATGTGATGTAACTGAATTGATTAACCAGTAAGTGACACAAAAAATAATTTTTCAGAAAAAATTAAGTTTTTCTGTTATTTGCGACTCATTGTGAATAGCCTCGACCAAATCTCATTTATCCACGAGGTAAAATAAAAAAACAATTTTAATTTCAATTGTTTCATAAAAATTAC
The DNA here is from genome assembly GCA_018342105.1 of Gonioctena quinquepunctata. Classification (NCBI taxonomy): domain Eukaryota; kingdom Metazoa; phylum Arthropoda; class Insecta; order Coleoptera; family Chrysomelidae; genus Gonioctena; species Gonioctena quinquepunctata. Next base: position 225,033 of record JAFIRS010002108.1, on the reverse strand, counting down.
ATTTGACATAAAGTTTGGACTTGTTTTCACCTGTTGAACTTGAATATGTAAAAATATACAGGGTGTTGCATTTGAAAAAACAAAGTTACTGGCATTTCCAGAAAAACCGGAAGTCCGCAATATTGGATTGTAATGTGATCAAATTCGAAATGGTTGCTTATATAACTGTACCAAATTTCAGAAAAATCCGTTCACGAATGCAGAAGTTACAGGGGTGGCCCGATATCCTGTGTCACCCGGTATATCAACTATCTGCTCGACATGATATATTAGGAAAATTTCCCGTTAATGCCGATGCCACAACCATTTTATGGCTAGACAAAAATGCTAATTCTCTGTAAGAAAAATCCTAACTGACATTAAAGCAATAAAACTGGTGTAATTCAAATCGTCTTATTTTGAACATAGTATCGTTCAGGTGTGAACTAAGCAATATTAAATTAGATAATGCTTATATCGAGAGCCGTGATAACACTAAATTTTTGGGTGCATTCATTGACAATAAATTTAAATTGGAACAAGTTTGCAATTTAAATAAGAAATTAGCTTCTGGATGTTTTGCTGTGAGACTAGTGACAAAAGAACTTACTTTGCCTTGAGTCCCACCTGAGATACAAAATTACATTTTGAGGAGTATTCAATAACAATCTCATGCGAAACACCTTGATACTACAAAAACTGGCAATTAGATATTTATCAAGGGTAAAGGCACGTGAGTCCTGTAAACAATTGTTTGTATCCCATAAAATACGCACTGTTTTCGCCATTTTCATCCTTGAAATAGTATGCTTAACCAAAAAACTTTTGAATAATTTCAATACTACTCCTTCCCATTACTCTATACGCAACTCACCAATTTACAATGGTTGCGAGATATTCAATCATTTACCAGATTTTATAAGTGATATATACAACTATATCCATCATTCAACTATATCCATCACTATGAATGTGTCAGACGTTGTTTCGGATGGTCCTAATAAAATATGTAATTACTGTGGTAAAAAGTGAAAAAAAAGTTGAGTGCTCTACATGTGAAGCTGTGTTTCATAACAGCTGCTCCCAAAGGAAAGTTTGTTGTGATAATCCATCTTTGGGTACTGAAAAATTGTAAGAAAAGGAGAAATAGAATTACTTACATGAACAAAACGAGGTTAAAATAATCCGCATGTTGTGTCTCAGTCGGTAGTTGTAAAATGTGAATACAGATGTTTATCGTTGTTAAAATAAAAAGTAGTTGGAAAGAAAAACTATGAATTAGCGAAATTGCTGTATACGGGGTTATAGTATTATATACATATAAAAGGTGATTCGGAAAGATGTAAATTTGTGATAGATGTGATTAATTTATCAAATTGGTGTAAATTGTGGTCTGTACTGCACCTAAAAAAATATGTATTGAAATATTTTATTAACAATGCTGTCAGAAGTATTTCTTATTACCTCGCATAAGTTTGATAATAAGTGTTCATAGTGTATTTGCTTGTATCGATCCTATATATCCATGTTGAAGTTGAGAGTTGTGATACAATTCAAATGTATTACCATTGTTTGAAGAGACTTCCCTGGGGCCATAATGGCTATATATAGTTTTCAATCGTCTTAAGGATATTTCCTGTTGATTCTTGGAATTGGGGTGCAAATTTTTTGGCTAAACTGGTGCCACAAACAAATCAAACTATCATATTGTGATTTTATTAATCACAATATGATAGTTAGTAGAAAACAATATGAGGATGTGATACGTAACTTTTTTTTCACCTGTTGATTTTCTTGTAGATAGGTCATAAATACCATAAATAATTTGATCACTCAAAAAAACTCACCAAGTAGTATGAAATCGGCACGACTAGAGATCGATAAACGATAAATGAAATACCGCCACTTATTTGAGGTTAACCGCAGACAAAGACAAAACACAAGCCCAGATGAAAATGCGTTTACTCACAGAGCATGTTAATATTGTTAATAACAGGAAACAGATCGGTAACCATTTACGTGCAAGTTCCATTCGTGACTCGTTTTTGCAACGAATCAGTTACGTCATAATTTTTAACCACGAAAAGTATCTTCGACTTGCCCATGGTATTGAAATGTTCTGAAACCAGAACATCCAAAATAAGACACATTGCTATAAATAAATCACCAAGATGTTTTAAAGATGTCTCAAAGTTTGTTTGGTACGAAATGAAGCTGTAGTGATTTTTCGGGCTGTATTAGTGACAATGCTTATAATAACATTGCAACATTACGTCTCAATAACTTATAAAATATGTTTTCTCAGAAAAGTCGTCACGGGTACAAGAATTAAACGTTAATAAACCTCCAGAGTATGTTCCTTGCTCAGTGGAAATTTTGCTTTTTTTTCAACAGTAAACTATTTATCTTCTGTTGTTCCTTCTCCATATAATTTCGTTGGAATCTTCCTGTATTCATCTTCATTCTTATCTTCATTTAGGTTTATTATATCATTTGCTATTTTTTGTTGTTCATTTTCTAAATTAGACAATTTCTTCTTATTTATTTTTATATTTATTATTATTAAAGAAATCATTTGTGCTGTTCAGTATTTATTTTTACCTTTTTTTATCTTCAGAGTTTTTGTCCACTGCAGGTGTTTGTTGGGCCTCCGTTTTTTTTTTAAATAATGTAACTTCTAACAGCTTCTTATTTTCTTGCAGTAGACTGATATTACTTTCCAATATTTAATGTTTACTTTCTGCTTCATACAGCATTTTTCTCAGGATATTGTTTTCAAATAAAATTTTCTGTACATCTATATCATCTTCATTTTGTATGAATTAGTTTCCTTTATTTAGGGGATAGATATTGGGACTCAGATTTTCTTCTTCATACAGCCCTTTTCAGTAGCCAAAGATGGATTATCACAACAAACTTTCCTTTGGGAGCAGCTGTTATGAAACACAGCTTCACATGTAGAGCACTCAACTTTTTTTTCACTTTTTACGACAGTAATTACATATTTTATTAGGACCATCCAAAATAATGTCTGACACATTCATAGTGAGGGATATAGTTGTATATATCACTTATAAAATCTGGTAAATGATTGAATATCTCGCAACCATTGTAAATTGGTAAGTTGCGTATAGAGTAATGGGAAGGAGTAGTATTGAAATTATTCAAAAGTTTTTTGGTTAAGCATACTATTTCAAGGATGAAAATGGCGAAAACAGTGCGTATTTTATGGGATACAAACAATTGTTTACAGGACTCACGTGCCTTTACCCTTGATAAATATCTAATTGCCAGTTTTTGTAGTATCAAGGTGTTTCGCATGAGATTGTTATTGCATACTCCTCAAAATGTAATTTTGTATCTCAGGTGGGACTCAAGGCAAAGTAAGTTCTTTTGTCACTAGTCTCACAGCAAAACATCCAGAAGCTAATGTCTTATTTAAATTGCAAACTTGTTCCAATTTAAATTTATTGTCAATGAATGCACCCAAAAATTTAGTTTTATCACGGTTCTCGATATAAGCATTATCTAATTTAATATTGCTTAGTTCACACCTGAACGATACTATGTTCAAAATAAGACGATTTGAATTACACCAGTTTTATTGCTTTAATGTCAGTTAGGATTTTTCTTACAGAGAATTAACATTTTTGTCTAGCCATAAAATGGTTGTGGCGTCGGCATTAACGGGAAATTTTCCTGATATATCATGTCGAGCAGATAGTTGATATACCGGGTGACACAGGATATCGGGCCACCCCTGTAACTTCTGCATTCGTGAACGGATTTTTCTGAAATTTGGTACAGTTATATAAGCAACCATTTCGAATTTGATCACATTACAATCCAATATCGCGGACTCCCGGTTTTTCTGGAAATGCCAGTAACTTTGTTTTTTCAAATGAAACACATTGTAAGTATATTTTTACATATTCAAGTTCAACAGGTGAAAACAAGTCCAAACCTTATGTCAAATGTAATTTTTTTGAATCAATTTAAATTAAAATTGTTTTTTTATTTTACCTCGTGGATAAATGAGATTTGGTCGAGGCTATTCACAATGAGTCGCAAATAACAGAAAAACTTAATTTTTTCTGAAAAATTATTTTTTGTGTCATTTACTGGTTAATCAATTCAGTCAGATCACATTTTGATCAAAAATTATTGTTTTACAAATGGAACCCCTATGGGCCACCTACCTGTCTCTCTAGAACATACATCAAGGAAAAAATGACATATCATTTTTATATTTCGGTGCAGTAACAAATTGTATAAATTCAAAAATCTACAACTAGTTCATGAGTTTCCTTGCAGTTCGAATAATTGTTCAACTTAGTAAGCTGTGGAAAACAACATTTCTGAATCTTGTCAACTAATTGTGTAAGTTATACTTATAAGCACGATAATGGTGTTTTTTTTTAAATTCTTCTAGCGTTTCCTTGACTTACATTGCATTGGTATTCCAATTCCCGTGTCGAAGCGGTTGGTTCAAAATCAACATAAGCAAAACGTTCATTTCTGCCTCCTCACTTACGACCATCTTCTCCATTGTTGGGTTCTTTTCGGAATCTTCTCTCCACATTTTTGAAAAAGGTTCTTTGTGGTGTATAACTGACAAGCGGCGACACTGTTTTTAAGACATTCCCCGTAAATTAATAACATATCAACTTGTTCACTTCTTGTGAACCTATAATTTTGATTTTACATTTCTACTAAACTAATTCTCAGAAGTTAACTAATTTTCGAGAGTTGAGATGAAAGATGACAGCGAAACACAATTAGTTGACAAGATTCAGAAATGTTGTTTTCCACAGCTTACTAAGTTGAAAAATTATTAGAACTGCAAGGAAACTCATGAACTAGTTGTAGATTTTTTTAATGTATAAAATTTGTTACTGCACCGAAATACAAAAATTATATGTTATTTTTTTCCTCAATGAATTTTCAAGAGAGACAGGTAGGTGGCCCATAGGGGTTTCATTTGGAAAAAATGAATTTCTGATCAAAATGTGATGTGACTGAATTGATTCATCAATAAATGACACAAAAAAATAATTTTCCAGAAAAAATTATATTTCTCTGTTATGTGCGACTCATTGTGAATAGCCTTGACCAACTCTCATTTTTCCACTAGGTAAAATAAAAAAACAATTTTAATTTCAATTGTTCCAAAAAAATGACATTTGACATATGGTTTGGACTTGTTTTGACCTGTTGAACTTGAATATGTAAAAATATACAGGGTGTTCTATTTGAAAAAACAAAGTTGCTGGCATTTGCCGGAAGTCCGCCATATTGGATTGTAATGTGATCAAATCCGAAATGGTTGCCTATATAACTGTACCGAATTTCAGATAAATCCGTTCACGAATGCAGAAGTTACAGGGGTGGCCCGATATCCTGTGTCACCCGGTATAACGAAGAAATTATGTTATATAAACTTTCTCTACCCACTCAGAGTTTAAACATCGTTTTGGTTGGAAAATATGTTTCCATTTTTTTTTTTCGAAAATTCTCAACTTGTTTCCTACGGCCCTATAAAAGATTCTGTTTTCAGAAACTGAAAGAGGAAAGATATTCAAACATTATGTACACGGTGAGAGTATGATGCATTGCTCTGTTTTTTCCAAAAGTTTTTCTTATATCCAGGAACCGTTGGAAAAATATGAATTTGTCTTTTTTCAAAAATTCTCAATGTTTCTCCTATGGCACTTTAAACAATTATGTTCTCAGGAACTGAAAAAGGAAGGTTATTAAAAAAATATCTAAGCATTATGAGAGACATAATAGAAAATAACAATTTGTATTTTTTGGAAAATTCTCAATTTATTCCTAGGGCCCAACAAACAGTTCGGTCTTCGGGGACTGAAAGAGAGATGTTAGAAAAACATATACAGTGCATTCATAAAGTGTGGAAACGCTCCATTATCTTATGATTTAATCATTTTCGGAGGTAAAGCTGGGACAGGTCGATTTTGTATTTTAGTTTTCACCTTTTTTTTTAATTGATTTTTTCCTCCACCATCTTACAAGATATGACGTCATTGATATTTTTTTCAAATTGAAAGGGTATATTTTTATATCAAAAATTTAAAGCTCATATTTTTCCAAGTTCAACCATACCAAATACGTCATATGTAACACTTCAAGTTACAGTACACTGAGTATAAAGGAAACCAGTGTTCATATTTCTTAACATTCATTTAATTATTTATTTTGCAACTAAAATATCATAAGTAGTAATAAATAAACAAATTTACAACAAATGCTCGAACTGAGCTCCTTGGGTTAGTCGACAATATTCAAGATGTCTGATGAATTCTTGGGTTACGTTTGACAACATTACACCAGAGATGTTGATATTTTTCATTAATGATGTCGCATACTTCTGCCATACTTCTTTTACAATCGCCGTAACCTAAGATCATCAAAACTTCTATTCGCTGTTTTTTCTGACAGCACCATCGTAATTTCAAATAATTTCTTTTAGAGTAATATTTTTCAGAAAGGTATTATTGAAGACTTATAAATCGATATGCTACACAACAAATCAATTTAATACAGACATATGCAATGGTAACTAAGAACTTATTGACTGGTTGCTAAGGGCTTTCAGACGGTTTCATAGCCTACTCAAGTTTGGCAATATACTCGTACTAACTACAGAGTAATTCTCAGGTTTTCATTGCAAAATAAATAATGAATTTTTTTTTAAGAAATATGAACTCTGGTTTCCTTTATACTCAGTATACCGATACTGTAACTTGATGTGTTATATAACATTTGTGGTATGGTTGAACTCAGAAAAATATGGGCCTTCAAATTTTGATATAAAAATATTCCCTTTCAATTTAAAAACATTATCCATGACGTCATATCTTGTAAGGTGGTGAGGGAAAAATGCATTTTTCTCAAGGTGAAAAACTAAAATTCAAAATTGACCTGTTTGAGCTTTACCTCCGAAAATGATCAACTCGGTAAGGTAATGGAGCGTTTCCACACTTTATGAACGCACTTTGTTTGAAATTTTTTTTTTTTCGAAAATTCTGAATTTTTAATCTTATACATCCAGAAACTGGAATATAAACTTCTTTCCTCGCCCAGAATGCGAGCCATCGCATTGTTCCAACAATTTATAATTTTTAAAATGTTTTCTTTAAAAAAAAATATTTTTTTAAATAAATTATAAATAAAATCTTGGTTGAACACATTTTATTCACTCAGAATACGAATCATTGCCTTATTTAAAAACATAATTTCCTCATGTGTCCCATGTCACTGCATCAGATTACTGGTAATACCTACTACTTACTTCTTTGAGAATAAAATGCTGAATAGATGGGCAAGCTGGGGAATGCAGAACGACTTTAATTCACTTGTGGATACGATACGACCGTGCGGTGATGCCAGTTCGAAAACGATAGCTGAGAAAACCGTAGGTGTCCCACCCCCCGCAAGAAGAATGGTTTACATTACACAACAATAACAGAACCGCTTTGAAAAACACAAAATTAATGCCATAAGGATTCAATAAGATTTTTCAAGCGCTAGTTGATAACTTAAAACGACAAATAATAACAAAAATTTTAACACATATTTATTCATATCATTAAAACTAACAATAATATGTAAATACGCTATGATATATTGGAATGAGAAATAGCAATAAAAGTTATTGAACAAAATTATTCATATTTAGCTAAAGACAAAGAAATAGTACAATATTAATTTTTCAAAATAGAGTCATATGCTTGAAATACATAGGGTGCAACTTCCACAGACCTCGATTTCAAGCTCAGTGTGGCTGTTGTAACACCTGGTTGAAGCTTGAGTTCCAGAAGTACCCAAATGTTGTTGGTCAATTTGAGGGATTGATATAACATGTCTTGTCCTTCTACATTACGTTTAGCAATGGTGAAGATGTTGTTCAAGATCATTTTGTTTGAAATTACATCTGTGGTACCCTTTATGTCATTGATGGTATATTGGACCTACAGAAAATATTTGCAAGGTTAAAAAAGTTGACATTGTATAGGATAATAATAATATTTAAATTCACCATATATAAATCTTTCATTTCACCTCATTTTGATTATTGTAGTACCATCTTATTTTTCCTTAATAATGAACAACTGAATACCTTTAAAAAACTACAAAATAGGGCCATGAGAGCAATATTAAATTGTAGTAAGCAAACACCTATTAAGGAAATGTTAGATACCCTGCACCTGATGTCAATTAGACAAAGAATAAACTATAATATGTTAGTGTTCATCTTAAAACTAAAAAATAACATGTTACCAAACTATCTTTCAGATCAATTAACATACATAAGAAATATACATGAATATAATACTCGTAGACGAAACATTAATGATTTTTACATTAACCCAAACATAAAACCTGAAATATTATTCAACAAAAGTTTAATAATCTACCAAGTGAATTGAAAAATATATCATCAGTAAATGTATTCAAAAATGAATGCTCTAAATACGTTAGAACTATAGGATGTGTTATCTTTTTTATAAGTAGTTTTAGAAATGTATATTTTTTTTTCTTGTGTTAGTATTAGAATAGTATGAGAATTAGTCTTAGTGAAATGTGATGAAGAGCTTCTGCTAATAAAGGGTTATATATATATATATATATATATATATATATATATATATATATATATATATATATATTATATATATATATATATATATATATATATTATAAACAGCTCGTTGTTCCCTCCGGGAGAAAGTTCAGGCGGACTAACCTCCGGGGCATCGGTTTGAATTATGTGGTGAGGGGGATATATTGCATAGGTTTATCAAGAGAGGGGTAACGATTTCTGACCCAAAATTTATATATGCATATATATTATTTTCATCTGAAAAACAATGCGTTGTTCCCTCCGAGTGATATATGCAAATGAAGATTCGATAACTAAGTTACCTCCAGTATATTGCCATTCATTGGAGGGTAGTATGTTATATTTTATAAGCTTTTATTCAGTTTCACTTATTAGTTAGTTCATTTGTTAGTTTGGGTCAAATCTTTTAAGTGAATTTTGACTGACTTCTAGTCATCCGATTGGTTTGAAATTTGATGGGTGTTCATAATTCCGTGACAATGCATCATGGAACTTTTGTTAGAGAAAAAACAAAATGGCGGCTCTAGGATGACGTTAATAATTATGGCCCGATTTGATTCAAACTTGGTATATGGGGCTTTTCAGGTCGGAGATTATGAATTTTTTGTCAAAATCCATGAATTCAGGAAGGCGGTTCCAAGATGGCGGACGAGTTTTGTGATTATGGCTCAATTTGGTTCAAAATTGATATGTCGGCGTTTTCGGGATCGGAGATGATGTGATTTTTGTCAAAATTCATAAACTCAAGATGGCGGCCCCAATATGGAGAACGGGTTTTGTGATCATGGTCCTATTCGATTCAAAATTGGTAAGCGGGAGTTTTCGGATTCGGAGATTATGAATTTTTGGTCAACATTCTGATTATGGTCATATTTTATTCAAAATTGGTATGTAGGGTTTTCAGGTTGGGGGATTATGAAGTTTTTGTCAAAATCTATAAATTCAAGATGGCGACTTCAGGATGGCAAACGAGTTTTGTGTTTATGGTCAGATTTTATTCAAAATTGGTGTGTGGGGTCGGAGATCATGATTTTTTCAGCTCCAAACTTATAGGGAAGGGACCTTGTAATAACGATGCTCTATTAGAAATCAACAGATTAAGGCGCACTAACTAAAAAGCAAAAAATGAAATAACTTATCAATAACCTTTCCAAAGACAAGCTTTCATTTAAGCTGACAATGATTTAATTGTTTTTCGTTGAATTATTTGGTTTTGGCTTGTCGCGCGAATTGTAATAAAATTAATACTTCGACAAGTTGTTACTTACCAACCAATCACGGCCCAATCAAATTAATTGGTACCTATTTTTATGAACACTTCGCGCGACAAGCTTTTTGAAACCAAATAATTCAACAAAAAAATAATTAAATAATTGTCAGCGAAGACTTAAACTTATTTTATGAGTTTTAGTACACGGCTTACATAAAAAGGATTTTTTTCAATATACTTACCTAAATATATTCTAGTTAAATAACCATTATCATATTAATATTTTCACACTGATTGACAATGGAATAAAGTGGACGATTTAATTTTTAATCTCATTTAATAACAAATTTTGAATAAAGTTCAAAGTTTCACAAATTTGAAATAGTTCAACAAAAACGCAGACCCTACTGTACTGTTGCTTTTATTACAGTTATTTAGTCTAATAAAAACATGCTTCTTGATTCATGAAACTTCTTAGGCAGACCAAGTTAAATCGGAAAGTTGAATAAATACACCACGCATGAAAATTTAATGTGTGCAATTTGTAATAGGATTTGAATTTTATTCAAGTATAACTTCAATTCTCTTACGATCAACTCTAATGTTCTTATTTACATATATAATAATTATCATATTGCATTAAGACTCATATTCAGACTTTCAACAGAATTTCCAAAAAAATACTCACTCGCATGAAAACGTTAGAAATTAGTACGCTCATTTTCGAAAAAGCTATTGAGAAGAGTAGGTAATTAGAAATTACAAATTGTTCAAAATATGGGTGTGATAGTCATCAATGGGTGTAAAGTTAGCCACATCTACAACTACACCTAGAAAAATAAAATCTCGAATTTTTTATTTTTTCCTTTTCTGTTATTTTAAATGGATTTTTATTCAGTTAGGGACGTGAATATACTATTATTTCCAGTTTCAACTGAAGGTGAGAAAATTTGATCAGCTTGATGAATAAGTTTGATTTGAGGAAGTGGAAAGGTGGTGAGGTTATTTAAAAAAAATCACAGACGCCACAAATGACTTTTTACACCGCTGTGCTTGGCATATGTCATTGTTATTGGCCTTTTTCTCATTTTTCATATGGCACCAGAATTTTCCAGGCTGTCAAAGTGGGTGAAAACGGGGTTGATATTATTTGAAAATACACAGATGCCACAAATGGCTCTCTACAACTTTTGCACATGATTGGAGTTGTATACCGGTGCCACGTTATAGTTTGCCACTCTCGCAAATGAGGTGGAATGAGGGAGTGGGAGTTGTTTAGATATTTATTGAATAATATATGATACAAAATACCTAAAACAAATCGATAACGTAACTAGTTTATGTCGATATATCGCTTCATCAGAGAAGTTCAATATAAAATAAAAATATTCTGGCATTCCATCATAGACGAGAAGAAGACCGATAACAAATAAATATCAAAAGCAGAAAGGTTTACAAAGCCATTTGTGGCCTTTGTGAATTTTAAAAATATATCAACCACCGTTTTCACCCCTTTGACGGTCTGGCAAATTCTGGTGTGATGAAGAGAAGACCAATATCAATATTGTATATGAAGCACAAAGGTGTATAAAGCCATTTGTGGTCTCTGTGAATTTTCAATATATATATCAACTCCCACCCCTATCAACCACCGTTCACCCCTTAACGCCCTAACAACTGGTAGCATAGTAGCTCATTTGCAGCTGCAGGTGTCTCATCAGAAAGAGCCCAAGATAAGACGATAGATATGCCGTCCTTCAGAGGGGACGTTAAGATGGAGGTCTCGAGTCCATAGATATTGAGCTCGTTAAGGAACCCTACCTCTAAAATAACAGAGGATTCGACAAAATTTCCCGTTGGGGGGAATGTGCTTACCGGCATCGGTGTTTAGCCCTGGTCGCAGAAATAGGCCGACGTTAAATAAAGCAATAAAAAAATTTCAGAAAGATGTACAAAGCCATTTTCAAATTATATCAACCCTTGTTTTCACCCCCTTTGGCCCCGTGGCAAATTCTGGCGCCATATTAGTGATGAAGGAAACCCTTATAACAATAACATATGAGAAGCAGAAAGGTGTGCAAGGCCATTTGGGCGACAGTGAATTATTTGAAATAACTTTACCACCATTCCACTTCTTCAAATCAAACTTATTCATCGGTCTGATAAAAATTTCTCACTCTCAGTTGAAACTGGAAATCTCAGTATATTCACGCCCCCAACTAAATAAAAACCTATGTGAAAAAACGGAAAACGTGAAAATAAAATAATCGATATTTTAGTTTTCTCAGTGTACTTGTGGATGTGGCTAACTTCAGATCCGTCATCATTATCCAGAAACGTTCTGTAAAATCATAGTGAACAACTATTAGGACTATTCCCATTCACAATATCAAAAATAAACGGATATGGTTTTCATTAAAACAACTAATGAGATTCACTGATAGATCATATTAACTGAAATCACCCAAATACCAAAAAAAAATATTTAACTCTCAAGTGTGTTCAAATGAAGGCTTGTTTCAATTCTTATATATATTTTTTATCCATACCTTTCAGTGTTTTCGATAATATACATGGTGTTTCTTATTAACTAATTTTACCGTTTAAAAATTATTCTCTTAAATACATTTTTGTTTATAGTTACATGAATTGATTTTTCTCGTAAGTAAGATGCAAATGAATAAGGTTAATTTTTTTTTTTAAAAATTTCAGTATTTATGCAACGTCAAACGAAAAAATATCAAGAGACCAGATTTGCTCAGTAAGGAATGAGGATTTCTCTTTAAAATGATTCAGTGAAAATCCCGCATGAACGCCACTGGCAAGAATAAAAAACTATGTTGTACAGCAGAAAATGCCTTTTGGAGCATAGAAGATGCATACACGTTTCACAAAAATATCTAACGTCATACCAAAGTTATAAAAATTATTTTCTTAAAACAAAACTTAAGACCTTCAGGATATGTTCATATGAATTTTTTTTCTCAAAATCACCAAACGAATAACCTCCTTTAATATAAGCATGTTATTGAGAAACACCCTGTATATAAATGATTTCCTTCGAATGATAGCCAATACACTTACTCGACAGTTTACGTGAAGGAATACCAAGCATTCTGATAAAACACATATCCAAATTGTTGAATTTTGCATAGGTATTAACAATCTTATACCCCCCCCCCCAGATAACAATTTTCACTACATTTCAACCATGAATCAAAAATCAATCCACTACCTTGGAATGTTCAATGTTTGATAAAAAAACTTATGAATTCCAACCACAAAAACACCATACTTATTACCAAAATTGAACAAAATCCAGCCGAAAATCACAAAATCAGAAATATAACCAAATTTCTTCGAAAGAAATAAGCGCCATCCAGAACGAGAAAAACTGTATTTCACATATTTTATGTGCTAAGGAGGGAAGTACGTGTGGCAATTTGCGCGGCATAAAAGCGACACTAGCGCTGGTGGCAAATCGCTCAACTCAGCGACTGAATCTAAGGTTATACATCACTCGGAATGACCTCCATGCATTTTTTCGCAGATGGATAGAGATGGCATATTAATCACCAGTAGTGAAAGATTATGTGAGATTCGTAGTTACCTCCGAAATCGGAGGTAAGAAAGGTATATATGAGGGAAGTACATTCGGTATATATGTATTTTGGAGGTAGCAACGAGGGGTGAATATATATATATATATATATATATATATATATATATATATATATATATATATATGTGTAGGTGTGTGTATACGTTTTGTCATATTTCTGTAGATAAATAATTGAACAGTATCTTTTTTTAATTTTTTATACAGGAGATCATAGAGAATATGTATATATATATATATAGTAAAAAATATATATTCTCTATGATCTCCTGTATAAAAAATTAAAAAAAGATACTGTTCAATTATTTATCTACAGAAATATGACAAAACGTATACATATATATATATATATATATATATATATATATATATATATATATATATATATATATATATATATATAAATATATATATATATATATATATATATATATATATATATATATATATATATATATATATGTATACGTTTTGTCATATTTCTGTAGATTAATAATTGAACAGTATCTTTTTTTAATTTTTTATACAGGAGATCATAGAGAATATATATTTTTTACTATATATATATATATATATATATATAGTATATATACAGGATTAGGTTGATAGTCCATCAAAAATTAAAAATATTTTTCCTTTGAAATGTTTACAATAAGTCCTTAATAAGCCAGAACAAAATCTGTAATTCGTTGTAAAATGGAATTCTACAACCGCAATTCACGGGTGTACAAGAAGTTAGATTACACCATATATATATATATATATATATATATATATATATATATATATATATATATATAATATATATATAATTATATTATATATATACAAGGTGTCCCATATAAAACTCCGCGGGCAAATGTCTGGGAAATGAAAAATAATATCCATATTTCGTGAAAGCATATAATCTTGATGTCAAAGGGTCCTCTTATTTACATAGAGATCCATCACCAGGAGTCATCCGTCGCGACACCGAGGCCAATTTTTTCAAATGGCATCCCAGATTTTTTAATGCTTGTTGCGATTCTGCATCAAATTATGAATTCAGCCATATAACATACTCATAGTTTCCTTGAATACTGATGAAAAACAGCAACTTTATTGCATATTATAAAGAGGGCCATGAATAAGTCAAAATAAAAAGCAATAATACGAGTATTCATCGATCTGACAGAAAACCTGTCAGATTTTACGAAAGTGTATCCAGTTTAGTGTTGGTTTTACGTAAAACTGAAAAATGGTTCAATTTTCGAATGATGAATTGTTGCACTGCAGAATTGTTCCACTTTAAACATCTGTACAGAGGAGAAAAATATCTGCGGAACAATTTTATCTTATATAATTCGCAATTTCAAAACTTTTCTCCGATCGAGATTGAAGATGAATGTAGAAAATTGAAAAATAAAAAAAGTTTTACTTTACATGACACTCATCAATATCTTCGTCTTTTGTTGATCCAAAATTTGATGTTATTCTCGCGGATCCAACATGAATGGATAATGGCTCATAACAAAAAGTAATATTTTTATTTGCCTCTGCTTGCTGTCTGAACTATTCCAGAAAAGCTCTACATAATATGACATCTGGAAAACTTTTATATTTTCAGAGATGGACTATAACTATCATTAACAGAGTTTCCAAATCTCAAGTGGAAAAAATATTTTCATTTGAACGTTATTTACGTTTATTACATTGTCAAAGTAATTGCAAGGCAAAGGGAAAAACAGCGCTTAACGATATAACCACGCAAATAGTCACGTTATTACTCAACCACATCAATGGATTATTAGATCAGCACAGTTTCTACTGGTGGTGTTCATTATATTTTCACGGGTTTACTAATTGGACCATGTCCGAAAAATTATCAGATTGAATACTGATAGTTATGACCATTAGAAAAGCAAAATTTTCGATCTGTGAATGTTGGCTTGATAAAAAAAATTAACGTGAGTGTACCTTCTAGGCAAAAAAAAATAATTTAATTCAAGAAGATGCTATGATGGTTAAGAAATAAATATTCAAATATCCATTCTTACCCAAAATGGATTCCAAAAAGTGCTTTCCACCTTACATATTAGGTGTGATAAGGGCAAAACTATCAACATGTTCATGGTAGTTTTATCAGGGAGTTTTTGTAGACAATTTCCTTCAAGAACACCATAGAAATGGGTCAAAAATGTATTAGATCAGATTATCCAACAGGACATAATTTGGGTATAATTTCAAAATCTAGGTATTGAATTTATTGAGAAGGCCGTCATGAAGTGTTTCCATGAAGTGAAATATGTGCTGGAGTCTCATCTAGTCTAAGTCTATTCCAATTTAGGTAATCATTCCTTCCCACATATTATATATTGTACTTTCATTTCAGTGAATCAATTCAATCTAACTGCATTAGTTATAATTTAATTGTGATAAACATTGACTCATACCAATTTAATAATAAAAATATTTCAAAACAGCTAGGAATAATTAATGGATCATATCACAAGAAGTATTCATATTCTAATTATATGTGACACTGAGGCTTCACTTGAAGAAATTATGAATTTTGGAAGAATATAAATTGGCATACTTCAACAAAAAATACCTAATAATATTCTATGTTGAAGTGGATCTTAGTATGTAAAAATATACCAGGTGTCCACAATGTATAATACGTTCTGAATTTTTTTATTGTTTTGAAGGTACAAAATTGAAATTTAGGATATTGTGCTCAAAAATATTCATTTTAACATCAAAATGCGGTTTCAGCTGCAGTGATCCAAACTATTCTTTTTCATGTGACACCTTTCCCTTTTTAATATTATCATCAGAAATAGCTTTCAGTGTGTCATTTCAGAAGTTGAAAAATCCGTTCAAAATAACAGAGGTATACTAAATTGCTTCAATTGTAAAAGCTTAGCCATGAAAAGCAAACAGAAGTCAACAGTGGTAGACAGTTGGCTTCCCATTCAAAAATTTCATTATACTAAAATTGTACCTCCCGAATTTTCCATTGCTAAAGAAACATTAACTCAAAAATTACTCTCTGCCACACCTACTCTTTCTAAAATAGCTACAGGCTTTCATTATTTCGAAAAATGATGAGAAGTCCAATAATTTTTGTCATAATTTTGAATGTAATTCCGAGAAGAACTGAATATACAATCTGTTTTCAAAATGAGTGTATGAAAAACGAAGACGGTTTTGAAAACAAAGATGCGCAACCAACTTGTATCTTTCATCTTGTGTCTTCAAATCATGATTTAAAAAATTGTGAAACCTTAAAAAATTGGGGAATTCTATTAAAGATAAGATGTGCCTTCGCTAACAGTTTGAGTGCACACTAGAACAAAATTTTTAACTTGTGAGGTATACCCAAAGGAAGCCCAAAGCACTATTGCAGTACCCTGTATATTTGCCGATCCAAATGTATTTTGAAAAACAATGAAATCTCAATTCTATAGGTCTTTCGGGTAATTATAAAATTGAACATGTATTTGACAACTATCACAATGGTCAAACCCAAAAAAAATTAAGGCATATCATGGTCACCCAATATGAATGACATATGAATATACATTCAATTTTCAACATTCAACTCTCAACATTCAACATATTGAACTTTCAACATTCAAATCTCAACTTTCAACATTCAACTTTCAACATCCAACTTCTATTATTCAACTTTCTACATCCACTTGTTTCCAGCACATATCGGTAGTACAGAAAAAAATCTCTATTAAATTAGCATTCCATCGAATTTGACAAATTCATTATTTAAATTTCAACTTGAATCACATTAATATCAAGTCTTCATCCTGAACAATTTCGAAGTCTATATTTAGTCCCAGATGTTTCCCAAGTGATTTTAAGAACACCTTAATATTTTTACAAAAGATACTACCCTTACCCAATGAAATTAGCGGTGATGCTTTTATCAAATACTTGTCAGGGGACAACAATATCCATCTTTATCATCTGCTAACGGCTGCCCTCCATCCAACAGAAAATAAAATTAAAAATCTTTGTTGAACAAATTTTTACCTCAGCACTAATTAAATGAAAAATATCTGTAATCTTTCATGAAATAGCAAAATGAAAGTGGGAGGAGCTTTACTAAAGAGCGCAATCATCAATTTGAAGAACTTTTCGCAGTATTCTAGCTTCATCCTACCTTCAGAAAAAGTACGGGATATTTTTTCTGGAGCCATAGTAAAAATTAGGTTGTAGGTTCCTTGCCAGTCTCATTGAAATATATTGTTTGCGAAGTTCCTAGAAATTGACTATAAAAAAGCATAGTTCCATATGTTTTTCAATATTACAATTACAAGCTTTTATTTAGCTTCACCTGTCCCGATGACTGACTGTGGGTTTGTCATCAAATCCTACAAGTTAAATTTGACCCACTTCTAGTTGTCCGATTAACATGAAATTTGGCAGGTGTTCATAATTCCGGTGACAATGCTTCTTGGAATTTTTGCTAGACAAAAAACAAAATGGCGTCTCCAATATGGCGGACGAGTTTTGTGATTATGTTTCGATTCTATTCAAAATTGGTATGAGGGAGTTCTCGGGTTTTTTTTGTCAAAATTTATAAATTCGCGGATATAATATGACGACGAGTTTTGTGGTTCTAGCCCGATTCTGTAAGTAGCAGATCAAAAGCTTGCCGCGAATAAAAAATAGGTATTCTTGCGCGGCAAGATTTTTAATCTGCTACTCACAGAATAACCTAGGTCAAACAATTAAAGAAATTATTTTTTCCTTTTTAGTGCCTTTGTATAAAAGTTTGTCATGAACATTTTGTGTTAATCATTTTTATTATCAATGAAATGGTGGGATCTGAGGGGGCAAGGAACCTATGTTGAATCGTCATCTGTGACAAAAAATTATTCGGTTCCATCCTACAGAGTGTAAACTGAGAACTCACAGAAGCTATTAATTCTGATCCCATTCTCACTCATAAATCACACAACAGTTTATGGTTGACCTAGGAATAAGCATAAGTAATGACAAGACAGTAACTTGTATTTTATGTATCTTCAAAGTATATCGAGTTATAAATATTTTTACTCAAATTGTTCAAATGTAAATCAGACATATTTGTCATTTGTTCTCGAAGTGATCAGAAAATATTCTCTGTTGTTATATTATCAAAGATATTTTTTCCTATATCTTCAGTTAGAATAGTTACTAACCAAAACACAAATATTCACCTAAAAAACCCCTAATGTCTATATACCTGTCTGTTTGTCACATATGAAAATTGGGATGTTTTCTTTCTGTATGTAATTGTCCCAAAGGGTAAGATATCAAATGAAAGCTGGAGTGATGAGGAACTCATGTAAGAAAAAGGTGGAAATAAAGATAATTATTGGAATGAAAACTATCAAAAATTGATGGTGTCATCCACTTATCTCCTGAAAAATTTGAGAAATTTTCCGGACATTGGTGAAAAAATAACCAGAGCTATTAAATAAAAACTGATGAAATATAGAACTAATTAAATTCTTCCACAGAAACTTGGTTGTTCCGTTCCATATTCACTTAGTATTAATTGAAAAATATTGCAATATTGAAGGAATTCCAAAGGTGATAATCATAATGTTGATCATTCCAAAGCATCAAACAAACAAATATATTTTGAAATGCTGTTGTGTGAAATATCAAAGGAAGTTGATTGAATATAGAACTTTATATACCGTAATCTCCTTTTATTATGGCGAAAGTCGGCGCAACCTGTCAACCACTCCGGTTCATTCTATTGGTGCTCGGTTATGGCCATGGGCATGCATGTCATTTTAACACCAAAGTACAATGCAAACTAAGATACTACTCGCCACTGTCACTGCCACTGCGCATATAACTTCTTCACCAGAATAAAAGGCGATTGCAGTATGACTGGCATCCTGCTCCGAAAGGATCTGACTCCTTGAATTTTATCACAAGAATGAGATTGTATGGTGAACTATAACCATAGGTATAAGCCACAATAAACCCGCAAAGAGGACGCAGCGGAGGGTAGGTCTATAGTCAACTATCTTTGTCTGACTTTGCTCAGGTGGTCGGTTATAAAGAAGAAAAGAAATTCTTGATTTTACCTAAAACTGTGAATTATATTACATTACATACTAAATGTTAAAATTCGCATTGGCTGGCAACACTATACAAAATGAATATTTAAATCTACGGTCCCCAACTCAATCTCCGATATGCCACGATTTTGACGGCCCCTAAAAAATTAAATTATGATAAGGACCATTTTTATCTACATACAATATCAAAGATATATTTAATATATATATATATATATATATATATATATATATATATATATATATATATATATATATATATGTATATATTATATATATATATATATATATATATATATATATATATATATATATATATATATATTTATATATGTTGAGATAGTTTCTCGGGGTTTCCGTCCACGTTCTGTGTTCTTGGTCCTCAAAAGGTCCGATTTCACTTCATTTCGGCAAATTCGTCACGATCGTGCACAATCGACTAACCACCATTACAAATTGAGGAGCACAACATCAGTCGAGTTCAAAACAATCGAATGAATTAGACATCACTTGAAGATGGCAAATGTGAATTTGTCGAAACGTCGTGAAATCAGACCTTTTGAGGACCAAGAACACAGAACGCAGACGGAAACCCAAGAAACTATCTCAACACATTATACTCGCGAAAATCTACGAAGAAACATTTATATATATATATATATATATATATATAATTTTGAGGAATTAGCGGGTATTCAGTCTGGTTTCATATAAAGAAAAACTCTTCTTTACTTTTCCAAGCTTTCGACAATTTATTTTGTCTTTATCAAGGCTAAAAACAAGAATGGTTAAAAAATATCAAATATGAAAAATTGGTATGAACTTACATGTAAAATGAGTTAAATTAACGAATATAAGTGTATAAAATATATCGACATTATGACTTCAAAAAATTGTCACACTGATAGACATTTGCATTTTCGTGAGTAGTTGATGTTTCTTTGTTAGGTTGTACAGGGGATTCTGTATGAATATTTATTAAAGTAAAAGTTCATTTTGAAAGTAGATACGAGTAGATTTTGCTTAGTTGGGCGATGTCAGATCTCTTATTCATGATATTTATGTCACTATTAATTGCCACCATTTCTAAAAAAAGTCTTATTGTCAAATTTTTTTCTTGATATATAATTTTTGTCATTTTGTGTCATGATAATTCATTATGTGATCTTGGTTCACTACATGATCAGAGAGTGCACAAGAAAGTTTTTGGAGTCTACAGTCACTTTTATGACCAGTGATTCGTGATTTCAATGTTTGACTCATTTGTCCAATGTAATTTTCATCACAAGTACCACAAGGTATACTATAAACTAAATTGTTTTTCATCGGTGCACATTCTCCATCTTTTAATTTTGTATATATTTTATTTATTGAAAGGATATTTTTTTGTGATATTTTAATATTGAATTCACTTTTGAATACATTAATAATTTTAGGAGATAAATTTTTATGTATGGTATTGATCCGAAAGTAATTATATTACTGGAATTTGGTACATTAGTATCTGTATTGACAGTTTCATTAGAAATTGTATTGAATAATAATTTATTAAGTAGGCTATGAAGATACGAATTGTCTCTCAATATTTCGTATAGTGGTATTAGGAAATATTTGCGCTGTAAATAAAGTTAAGAATATCGATAAGTGTATACAGTGAGGACGTAAGAAGTCCTCCCCCCCCATAACTTTTGAACGGAACAAGCTGTCGAGGTGGGAAAAGGAAAAATTTATTTTGAAGATAGGTCGTGGTTAGTGTCAAGAGGGCACCATCAACTTTTTTTTTAAATGTAAAGGGGGGTCACGTGGCTCCTGGTTTTGAAGGCCTTGCGATTCTCTATCCAACACCGCTTCGCTTGTGAAAATCGGCCAAGCCGTTTCAAACTGACAAGCGTTTGAAATTTGCTCAAATATTTTACCAATAAATTAGTTTAACTATTAATTGCAGCAGAATTTCAACTCCGTTACTGATTCTGGTCGAAAAGTAGATTTTTTGTGGTAAAGAAGGTTCGGATATTATTTGTACTTTAAAATGTGCTTTTTGTTTAATTTTTTTATACCTTAGTTATTTTGCTGGAGACTCCAAATAGCATTTCATTTAAATCTCAGTCTAATAGTGACGTTAATCATATCGATACTTTTGACAGTTATCATAGGTTTCAGCATTTCTTTATGAATTTCAAATGTCTCGTTCTCGTCCTTTAGAAGGAAAAACCGAAGCAATGTTAATTTACGCTGATGCTAGGCGTAATTACCATGAAGCAGAAAGAATATTTAATGAGCTTCCCAAATAATCCAATATCTCGTACCTACTTAAGAGAATTGGTTAGTAAATTTCTAAGGACTGGTTGCGTAACGAGGGAAAAAGGATCTGGAAGAAAATCTATTTCAGAAGAACAGCAAATCGACGTTCTGGCAGCTGTTGTTAATAATCCGCAACAAACAACGAAAATGGTAGCCACGGCTAGTGACGTATCTACGACCACTGTGAAGTTTTTATCTAAAAGAGATGGGTGAACTATTTTATGTATTCTACTCTTCATTCCTAAAATGGAATTGATTTTTGTTTTATATGGATGGTGAGATAAATAATTGATATATTTTCTGGAATTGGTAGATTTGATATGCCAATCTAAAAAGGGGTATCGTATAATCTGTTTCTTCTTCTTTTGTGAACTGAATGTTCGGATTGAAACTATTGAATACATTAACTGTTTCTTTAATCTTATCATGTGGAACTGAACAAATTATATCATCCACATATTTTTTGATGAAAGGCATTTCAAAAGAAAGTTTGGGAATACAGAATTCTAGAAGGTCATCCATAACAAATTGAGCAAAAATTGGTGAAACTGTATGTAGAACCCATTGGGGTACCTAAAATTTGTTTATAAACTGTATTTTGGAATACACTAAGTTGTATCGAAAATTAAATCAATCATTTATAAAAACATAATTTGGGAAATTTTGCAATGTAATTTTATTTCATTTCAGTGTTTCTTTATGCTCATTTTGATGATATTGATAGGTATATTATTGAATAATGATACAGCGTCCAAACTTATGAGAATATAATCAGGAGGAATTTGTTTTTCTTGAATGAAAGTTGCAAAATCGAAAGAATCTTGTACATAATAGTCATTGTCTTGTTCGTATGATAATGTCATGATATCTGTTACCAATTGTGCAATTTTACAATTAGGTGCATTAATACAAGAAATGATCGGCCTTAAAGTTAATGTAGGTTTATGAATTTTTTTGGAAACCGTATAATTTTGGACTGTTTGCGGTGTAGAATGTTAATGTCTTCTTTTCTTCCTCATTGATATATTTTTTGTTAAATATTTTGTTGACTAAATTATTACATTTCTGTTGATTTGTACTTGTAGGATCTCGATTCAGTTTTTTGTAGTATTTGTTATCGTTTAGTAAATCATTGGAAAATTGAATAAAGTCATCTCTCTTCATGATAACAGAAACATTTCCTTTGTCAGATTTGGTAATTATCAATTGGGTTTTTCAGAAATAATTTACTTTTCTTGAATAATAATTGATTAAAGTAATTTTGATTATCTGAAGGTTTATGAAAATGGTTAGTTATTTATTATATTTGTTAATTTAAAGCTCTGAAAAAATATTTTTTATGTGAATCTAAATTATTTATCAGATATTCTTCTATGTCAGCTAATAATAAAGGAACAGTAACATCACTTTGTGTTGGCAGTATGCAAAACTTATGACTTTAAGAAAAGAAAGATTTTATGTCTGTTGGAATATCAATATCAGTTCTTCAACCAATTGTCTTTGATAACTAATGTTTCTTTCATTTGATTTTTCAGTCGATTCAATTTCTGAATGTTTCTAGATTTAACTTCTTCGTATTTCTTGATGTACTTTCTCTCAGTTCTTTGTTGAAATTCTTCCCATATATGTTGAGGCAGCTTACCGTTGATATCACCGGATATTTTCTTGAGATTTTGTTCTAATTTTGATAAGGAATCATGAGTAATTTGTATTTCGAGATTGAGAATTTGTTTCCTCATTTCTATTTGGGAATTATTTACTTGTCCTGTTCTTCCATTGTGTGTTTCTATCAGTGTTTCAATATTTTTTGTACTATTTATGATATGAGTAGGTATGATGTTGTTATTTCTGCACTTGGGTAGAAATATACGTCGATTCTTCATATTCGCAAGTTTGATGTTAACTTTTGACCATTTCTTAAGATATCTTGATATCTGGTAACCATATTGCAGTTGAATGTTACGGTAAAAACCCATCCTATGATAATGAATTATTTTTTCGACTGTATTTATATTATTTTGAGGAATTAGCGGGTATTCAGTCTAGTTTCATATAAAGAAAAACTCTTCTTTACTTTTCCAATCTTTCGACAATTTATTTTGTCTTTATCAAGGCTAAAAAAGTAAGGAAGTAAGTAGTTTATTTATTGAATGAATGTGGTTTTTTGTGGAGGAACAACGTTTCTTGACATGCTTTTTGGGTAACCTTCCACAGTCTGAAAAATAGTTTATTTAAATATACACTAGTAAAAACATTTAACTTATTCAAAGTACATTCACTTAAGATTTTTACAATCCTTATATGACTATAAAATTAACATTACTATTAATATTAATATGTATGTATCTATAAAAGAATTACATCAGTAAAGTATTTAAAATTTAAAATCAAGAAGAATTCACATGAATATAGAACTAACATGAATATAGAACTAATATTGTCTTCCTCCTAAACAACATTGGGTTGATTTCTGATGTGTTCAATTAGTTTGTGTTTAAACATTGTTACTGACCTTGCATTTTTTTATCATTTGTGGAAGTCTATTATAGGATTCTAAACCTTTAAAGAACAGAGAATTCATGGCCATTTTCAGATTTGTTCTACTTATATGGAAATCTACCCTATTCCTAGTGGCATAATTGTGGATGTTCCGATTCAAAATAACAAATTCTTTAAAATACTCAGGTTGACCTCCCTGGGTTATCTTGAAGATGAATGTCATAGTCATATAATACAATCTACTCGTAACTGGTAACCATTTTTATGTAATTGAGATTTTTCATTCAAATTGAGTAAGTATAATAATGAGCTGCAATAATCAAAATGTGGTTGAATGATGCAATTATAGCAAGTAATTCGAAAGTTTATGGAGAGTTGACTAGATATTCTTGAAAAGAAAATGGTTAAAAAATATCAAATATGAAAAATTGGTATGAACTTACATGTAAAATGAGTTAAATTAACGAATATAAGTGTATAAAATATATCGACATTATGACTTCAAAAAATTGTCACACTGACAGCCATTTGCATTTTTGTGAGTAGTTATTGTTTCTTTGTTAGGTTGTACAGGGGATTCTGTATGAATATATATATATATATATATATATATATATATATATATATAGAATGAGTATCTATCGGGGATTCGGTCTTGAAGAAGGTACACTCTTTGTTGCTACCCGAGCTTTCGCAAATCTTTATTTGCTTTTTCGAGGGCTACAAAGTAAAAATATGGACATAAAAATATTTAAGCAATAATGGTATACATACTGTGCAATTTATATATATATATATATATATATATATATATATATATATAGAACTAATATTATAGACTTAGAAAGAATTCAAATCTTTATACTTATTCAAAGTCAAGCAAAGTCTATTGCCTTGTTCATTGAATTATCTTTCAGAAAAAACATTTCAGAAATTGGTTCACTAGTTATTAAGAACACTTGTTACATAGAAACAAAAATAACAAGTAGGGCAGCTATAACTTTCATTTTCCATAACGAACCTTTTTTTAAATTTTGTCTTGCCTATTCGTTTTGGATTTAAAGGTTCTGATGAGAAGAGATTATTTCTGAGACATGTATACGTTGGAAAATATGAGACAAATTGACACATTTAATTCTTTATTTGAAAAGTCTGCTCCAGTGAAACTAAGAATATTTATAAATGGGTGGTACTGGAAGAATATGGAAGTGAGGTGCCTTTTGCGTTTTTTAAATTTTCCTGAGAAGTAATTAGTGATATTTTTTAATACTTCTCTATATTAATATAATGGCAGATACCTACTTTTGATAATATCAAAAAACTACTACTATTCAACAAGCTTTGACTTGAAATGTGACTACAATGCTTCTGAACATCAGTTACAGAATCATCGTCAGATTCGAAAAAAATCCATGCAGTAAGTTTGAAACAAATGAAATAGAAATTAAACTTGTGAAAACAACTCACCTCATTTGCGGATGGTATGTCTCTCCAGGTAGTCAAGAACACCCTCTTGTCTAATGTACCATCTTCGGTAAACAGAATTTGAATTGGAAGTTGACAAGCATAGTAAAACACATCGACATTATTCTTGATGGCAACTTGCAAGGTTGTCAATGGTTCCATTCTGTGTATCGGACCAGTTGTAGACAATGGGAGGCTGTATTCAAGACTTTGACTGGGTTGTAAGGTAGGGATGTTCAAGGGAGCACCTGGACTGATCCCAAAGCTGTTTTTGTTGAACTGGATAGCAAAACCAGACATTGCCTGGTTGAATAAAAAAATTATAATAAAATTGTACATTTCTTCAAATTGATAAATAATTGGTGTGCATAAGCGATGACGGATTTATTAAATTGTCAGAGTACGTTACTGTATATATATATATATATATATATATATATATATATATATATATATATATATATATATATATATATATATATATATATATATATATATATATAATGGCAAATGTGATTTTGCCGAAATGTCGTGAAATCGAACCTTTTGAGGACAAATACAACAGTAGTAGACAGGAAGTAGTATGTATACAGGGTGTAAACTAACTTGTTGCACCCCCGTGAATGACGGGTGTATAATGCCATTTTATAAATAGTGGTTAGGAATTCGAAAAAAAACCTTTTTTTTGTGTAATTTGTCAAAATTTTGGGAAGCGCTGCTGTGAAATCAGACTTTTTGAGGACCAAGCTAACCTAAGCCTTAAGACAACACTGGCAATTGCCTGATGCAATAAACATTCAAATATGTAGAATTTCAAAATTACGTGTTTTTGAGAAATGTACAAAGAGAGTCTAAGAATACGTATTAACATTCATTGCAGGTTACCATCAATACATATTCAAAATAAGGCCAATTTTATTTATTTATTGTTTTCAATACAAACACTAATTGGTA
Organism: Gonioctena quinquepunctata; assembly: GCA_018342105.1. NCBI lineage: Eukaryota > Metazoa > Arthropoda > Insecta > Coleoptera > Chrysomelidae > Gonioctena > Gonioctena quinquepunctata. The sequence goes on along the minus strand of JAFIRS010002108.1, from coordinate 198,283 downwards.
ATTACAGGTAATGGCAGTTGGGAAAGAAATAATATAATATAGCAAAATTAAAGAAAACAAACAAACCTCGTTATAGCCAAACTGGTAGATAAAGTCAGAACTAGTAGATCAAGTCAGGACCACACCCAACTCACCACAATAATCAAAAAATCATTTAACACAGTTTTTTTTGAGTAAACGTGTCGATGACTGGACAAGACATAGGTATGGTAACAGTTGACATCACAAACTCCATATGGAGGTTATTAGGTAGTTGTGAATCATTAAGAAAATCCTTAGTTCTAAGTTATTATTAAATATGATGTTCAAAAACCGTTATATTATAATCAAAATCGGGACACAAAGAAATATAGAAAGATGAAATTATCAAATGTCGGTTCACTGAGATTTGTTCTTACTACCAAATACCGAACTTTTTCTTTCTTTTATTCCTTGTTTGGAAAAATCAAATGAAAAATGAGACATTTTTCATTGCATTTAACAAATAGTGTAATGAACAGGGGAAGGTTTGTGGTATTGTTCAGATGCTTCCAGCACGATCTAAAAAGAACGGATTGGTGCATGTCTTCCATGCCTTGGTGTAGCTCCGGAGCTACTTACACGGCCAAAATGAAAGCGCAGTTAATATTGGTCAAGGAACTATGCAATGAGGGGAGAGGGGGGTCTTACTCCTTGAAGAGAGGAGCTACCCGACCTCATGCCAGTCACAAGCCTGGAGAAAGGAGGAGTGGTCACTTGCTGCAAGGCAGTGCATTGACAGGCGGGGCTACGCGTCCCCCAATCCCAAGGTGTAACACCGTGGCGCAGAAGAGATGGGGTACCCAGCCTTAGCGAGCTAAGAGGGCACTGCTTCCCCGGGCCGCAGCTCGTCCCAACTCGTGGGAACACTATGAATAAAAATAAAAACAAAAAACTGAAAAAAACACTGGAGCAGGAGAAGGACTCAGAAAATACGACCTTTGAACATGAGCTCTTGGAGACACAACAAAGAAAAATAGTTTTTAGAACAGAGGGGAAAGTAGAGCAGGATCAGGATAAGGGATCGATCAAATCACTGGACTCGTTGGCAGGCTACTCAATTGAAGGAACAGAACAAGATAAAACTTTTGATATTTTAAACTTTTTTATACACACTATCGAGGATTCTTAGGAAGACAAGGACAGAATTAAAAGGTTTATGAACAGGAAACTCAGAAGAGGTCCGAGGACAGCCCCGAATCCAGTCTTCTACAGACCGAAGCGGACAGCACGAGCACCTGTAGAAGACTGGTAGACACAGCCAAAGTAAACCGCACAGCTGTGCAAATGAAGCATAGGAGAGTAGGCAGAGCGGAGGAGGTCAGGGCTACACTAGAGATGCCCTGGGATGCAGCGACCCAAATATCAAGGTGGGATGGCTCAACTGCAGAGCCATGAAGGAAGTGGCCCTTACTAGGTGCTATAAGTGCTGGGGCTTCGGACATAGATCCACAGACTGCCAAGGAGCAGATAGGTCGAAACAGTTAAATGTGGGAAGGGAGGCCAAGAACTGCAAGGGTAAGGCCCACTGTTGGAAGTATGGTATAGATGGCCATCGGCTTGACCAAGTAAGATATTAAGATGCTATTTAAAAAAAATAGGAGGAGCAGAGAGCCGCTTGTCTTGCACGAAGGTAAATATGACAGCAAATGCGACTAAAATTCTTCAAGTAAACATAGACAGAAGAAGGAATGTACACCACCTCTTGCATAAGATGACAGAAAAAATCAAGTGGGCATAGCCCTGGTCCAAGAGCCCAATCGGCTATTAATGGTAGCCAACTGAAGATGCTTGAAGGAACGACATCGCAATTTTCTGCAGTAATCCCAATTGTGGAATAATAAGGCATGAGACCGGCCCGGGATACATCTGCCTGATTTTTACTAAATGGGCTATACAACTGCTATATATTTCCAAATCGCACCCTAGAAGCCTATAAAGTGTATGTAGACAGCGTGCGTTATGGAACATATTAGATACAGGGCCAGGGAATCAGTGGTCGTCGGCGACTTCAACGCCAACATACCTGGCAGAATGGATCCAGGCCCTGAGTATGGTGGTTCACATCGAGGAGAATACTTTTTGAGGGGAAGGCACCAAAAAACAGAGATGAAATGGCAGGCGAGAGGATACATCAAGGACTTCGTAGAGACCCTCCGTTTCATGGAGGGACATATACACACCTTAAAGGACCTAAATGGGGCTATCAAAGATTATCAAGAAGTGGGTCTCACCAAAACCACTGAAGATAGACCATGGATGCAACCAGTGTGGTGGAACGGCAAATAGAAGAAAAAAGTAAATGGAGCAAGCGAAAGCTACAATGGGTACGGGGCAGGCACGCCGACCCTGATACGATAGTGCAACTGAAAAATGGGTATTAGAACTCAGGCCATGCATAAACAAATTGCAAAAAGAGAAATGGAAGGGACTGTGATAGATTGGAGCAAGGTATATGGGTCCAAAATATTTATGGACGCGTTGAAACACGCGAAACACCGTATAATTGGACCCTGAAAGAAAGCTAGTAAAGTAACAGAAGTCTTTCCAGAATATGAAAATCGAAAAAAAAAACAATCGTCAAAGGGAGGAGGGTTATGTCCTTTGACAATGGATGAGCTGAATACAACTATTCAAAAGAAAAATAGTCAAAAGTCCCAGAATCCATAAAAAGTTCCACAAGCAATTTTAGTAGCCCTAAAAAAATTATTAAATGAAGGCGTCTTTCCCAGAGAGTGGAACATCGTAAAGATAGTCCTGATACCAAAAACGGACCAAACCGGGGCCATCGCCAACTAGATGTTCAGGGGAAGTGTACTAGTACTTGATGAAGAATAGATTGGAGGAAAAACTGACAAAAAATCAACAATTCGCGCAGTCAAGTAAATGGGGAACGATAGTCCTGATTGACGTTGAAAATGTGTTCAATGCCGTGCCTAAATCGGCTCGAAATTAGCTCTTATCTGGTCAAGGCAGTTAGTAACTATCTCGGGGACAGGGCGTTGAAATGTGGGGAAAGTAAACAGACTATGACCCAGGGCGTCCCACTTGAGCTCTACACTGTGGAACATCCTTCATAACAGTGTACTTAGACTGAGATTGCCTCAAGGATGCTATACAGTGGACGATCTGGCATTGATAGTGAGGGCAGATAAAACTGATCTCTGATTTGCAGAGCAAATCGTGCTCTACCACAAATAGAGTTTTGGATAGATATGTCTAGGATCTCGACCAAGACAGAGACGATCCTTACTAGAAAGAGGAAAGATATATTCTTCTTACTAGCGGGTACCAAGATACTTAGGCATTTGCCTACTGATTATGACCTGACATAGCCGCTAAGCGAGCATGGAACCTTTAGGACCTTCATCTACAAAACTGAAAAGAGTCAAGATGACGTCTGCATTTACTGTGATCATAGCGACATACTTATAACAAATTTTGGAGCCCAAATTACACTTGGGAATCTAATCCCAAGCCTGATAAACAACAAAGATACATGGAAAAAAGGGGTAGACTATATAAGAAGAGTCATGAAGCAAAAGCACTTGGTGAGGACATAGGGCAAAAAAGAAAAATGAGAGAGGAAAAAATGCCGGTGCACCTTTGCAGATAAACCTGAAGTATGTCACTTCGAGAGTTCCGGATATGCTGTGGAAAAGAGGTAAGGGGTTTTTAGGTAGAAATCAGACACTACCAGAAGCAAAGATGCATGCCTGTGCCTTTCGAAGCTTTTCCCCTTACCTCAAAAAAACATTGTCAGGGAAACACAGCTTTCCGAGGTTTAGTACAAAATAAACTGGACACTGTATCATTGTATGTTGTGAATAGAAAAATATCGGATAACGGCAATGTATGTGCAATAAACACAGGATTTCGTGTATGGTGTTTTTTTTTTAATGCATGAGGGTTTTCAATGGCCAAAGATAGCACTGAAAATGATATTTGTTCGTCCTCTGAAAGTAATTGATAGGGTCGCGTTTTGACTTCGGATTCTAGTTTGGGATTTAATTTAGTCAAAATCGAACTCATTCATATGGATTGGAAAATAAACAATTACAACGAGCAGCCGAGTTATCTGGACATTGACACTATGAGGTTGTAGAACTTGGTCGTTGGGTAATCCAGCAATAACCAAACAAACAGAAAAGTTTTGGCAAGTAATACTTTTTTATCTGGCTTATTAAGGACTTATGGTAAATATTTCAAAAGAAAAATATTTTTATTTTTTGATAGACTATCAACTTCTAATGGTAGTGCAAGAAGTTAGTTTACATATACATATAAATAGTCTTGATTATACATAAATTATTTTTTAATTATAAGTTATGAGTTGACAGCTTTGAATGTTTTACACAAGAAAATAAGACGAAACGAAAAAATTCATTTATAAAGTTTTCTTTAGATATTGCTAAAAAAGATCATAAAATAAAAAATTATACGAACTTTTTTACGCAACAAATGGTATTAGGAGTTATGAATTGTTACTGTACTTACTTGCATGGCTTTATTGGTCATAGTCATATCCATAGAAATCTGCCCAGTTCTTCTGGAGAAAGTTCCATAAATTTCAAGTCCTTTGCCTTTATCAGCTGGTAACCAACATAGTTTTGGGGGGGTATACATTGTAGGAGCAGATGTTAGACCAAATATATCCCCTAACAATCCTGTAGTTGATGGAGCAACACTTGCACCGAGATCTGGACCCCCACCCAACTTAAAAGAAAGAAATACAAACATACTCAGTGAACAAAATACAATTTTTCATGTTATTTCAATGCATTTACAGTGTTTGATGTTGACACTGGAAATATGAAAACTATAGCAGAAAGAATTGACCATAACATTGCAATATTTGGAAAATCCAGTAACAATCTTATTTATAAGAATGGTGTATAAGAAACTTGTGAGTTTCCTCGTAAATACACTTTAGACAAATATTTGAAGAAAATTGTCCTAAAATTGTATAACATTATCTATACTGGTGTTTGCATCTTATTAAAAATTTGAACATAATTTCCAAAATATTTCAATTTCAAACTAAAATATTTGGTAACACAGAAAAAAAAATATGAACAAATAACATTTCTTACACTTAAGAGCTACGTGCAAAGAACTTCATTCACTTCTGTCAATTACGATCTGAAGAATGATCTAAAATATTTTTGGAAATATCTAAACTATAAGAGAAAATCACAGGATCTTCCGAATAATATGCATCAAAGAGATTCATCTGCATCGAAGGTGAAAATGTTGATCTTTACCAACTTATAAAAATGTATTCTCTTCCCAATACACTTACAGTCGGACCTAATATTCCTTTGACCCCATGTGTTTACACGCTGTCATTACCATTACTCAACATTTTCAATCGATCTTTATGATCCGGGACATTTCCTGATTCATGGAAAGCATCAGGCCTATTTTAAAATCAGGGGGAAAAGTACGATGGAAAACTATCACAGGGTATGTATTCAGTTATCCATCCCCAAACTTTTTGATAGTCTGGTTCATTCCCACTTGGTTATGTAAGAATATATTGGTCAACCAACAATTTGGTTTTCAAAAAGGCAAATTCACCGTCACTGACCTTGTTCTGTACCACAATGAAATTTTGAAAGCCTTGTTGTTAACTAAATGGTGCAATCATAATCTACTGCATTTTAATATAAAAATAGATTCGACTTATTACATAGATGGTACTGAACTCAAGTCTACAAAATGCATAAAAGATCTTGTTCTTCTATTTGAATATCAACTCAACTTCATTGAACAGATAAACACAGTAATTTGTGAAAAAAGTCCATTGTATCTCAAAGTGGAGTATAATAAATAATAATATACTCTTTATTAGCAAAATAGCTCTCATAATTTACAAACAAATATTAATACACCTACTTACTACTCCTAATCTAGACTTATTCAAAAACGTACTAGTACTTAGACTTCACATATTCTGAACATTTTGTTTTAAACTTATTCAAACAGGGAAATTTTTTCAAATCCCTAGGTAGATTATTGAATAATGATAACCCCTTACTGAACAATGTATCACTAGGGGCATTATCTCTGGTGATGTAAAATTCATTTGCAGCTCTTTTTTGTGTGTCATGAGAGTGAATGTCTTGGATATAGATTAAATCATTCGATATGTATGATGGTAGCATATTATTTTTCATTTTGTATACAAAATTTAATACATTGTCTCACACTCATCAATGATGAGGTGTGAAGCATTTCCTTGATGAATGTACGTTTGTTGCACATCAGAATAGCTCTCATAGCGCGATTATGAACTTTTTGGAATGCGTCGATTGTTCATGAAGAGCAAGAGTGTACCACAAAAATCGATGTGAGGGGATATAATTGATTTATAGACAGTCAATTTAGTAAAAACCGATACTTTATTGCTCAAGCGATATAGAAAATGTACCTGCTTGGCCATTTTTTCATAAACTGGCAAGGTATTTATTGGACGAAATTCTGAGTAAATCACTGTGTTCTTTAGTTTTTCAATGGGTATGACAATGGACAGTTTCCAGAAATCTGGAAATGTACCTGTTCTCAAAGATGTATTTATAACATCTAAGAACAGATTTCCAATTTTGTCAAAACATAATTTGATTATTTTTATGTCAATACCGTCATTGACCAAGGTATTTTTATGTAGGGATTTTATTGTTTTTTACAAATCACTCATTTCAATTAGTCTGAACGTTGCATTTGAAGGTATAAAACTGAGTACATGGTTATAGTCGTTATTTGGTGTTACCTCATTTATTAGTTGTTTGATGCTATCAATAAAGAAGTCATTGAAAGAGTTTGCTATTTCTATGTCTGTTATTTTTTGTGTTCCATTGGAATATATGTTACGTGGTTTAATGTTATTTTTACCTTTGAGTAGCTCTTTCAATGACTTCCACGTTGCCTTGCTATCATGTTTATTTTGATCTATTTGTTAATAATAGTGTCTAGTTTCATTTCTTATCATTGATGTAAGCTTATTTCTAACTTTTTTGTATTCTATCCAATCTTCATCTTCCTTGGAATGTTTAACCCTCTTCAAAGTATATCACGGTTTTTAATTTCTTTCATAACTTCATCCGAAAACCATACTTTCAGTTTGAAATTATTGAACATTTTAGTTTCCTTTATTGGTGAATGAATATCAAGGCTATCCTTTATATTCTTGATCAGCAATGATGAGATAATACTCAAGTCTGAACAATTTGTATTCCATTCAGTACTGAATAGAGTGAGTTGAAAATTTGTTTCATTGAAAAATTTATAATTTATTTTCACCACTTTAATAGTTTCCCTAAACATATTAAGGCTTGCTTTCATTTAGAGTAATTAGGAGATTTGAGTATCTGAAACATTTGGATAGTTAGTAATTTCATGTTTATATTTTTATTATTTGTTAATAAATATTCAATGAGTGATGATGGATCCTTTGTAGTTCTGGTATTTTCTGTAATCATCTGATTTAATCCCAATGTATGAGTTAGATCTGTGATTTTGCGACTATATGTGGAATCTACATTCAAATTTATGTTGAATGGAGTGGAATGGAATGTTCTAAGAAACCTCTTAGTCATACCCCACAATGTTTATTTTCCTCTTAATCATGTTTCATGTGTTTCGAATCTATAAAAATTAAAATTTAGTGAAATATAAGTTTGTTACTCAGATGGGATTCGAAAGTAGAATATAGTACACAATAGTACAACAATAAAAACATAAGGGCATCCGATATATTGGGCATCAGTCAAAGTAAAAGAAAGAGCATTACCAGAGTCATGGAACATGTCAAAAATCATTGAAAAACACCCCAATCCCAACATTCTCCAAGACAACACAGAAAGCTCATTTGCTAATCACATAATTAACTCCGAACACTTTTCAAATTGATAATGACCTGAAAATCTTACAGGTTTGTGATAAAGGCAATAAACTTCCTCCATCAATAAGTGATGTTACTTCTTTGAATGAACAGATAAACTTTGATTGTATTAGTTTATTCAACTCTCTTGTTTTCTATAAATGAAATACCGAATTTTCTAATTTCCAACTTTGTTTCATCAACTTTAGAGTATGCCACCTGTTGAATTTGGAAATCACTTTGGTGTTCCTTCCTAGTAATTTTGACCTTATCAGCTAGGTGTCACCTTTATTCAAAATATTGCTATCTACTTTGGTTTTATATACTCTCTTTTAAAATCACGTTCAGATGTCAGGTATTTTATATTCAATAACAACAAATCATCTCGTCAATATTTATCAAATGTTTCTTTCAGTCATGCATAGAGTTGCTCGCTGATGGTTCGGATTGTTTATTGATTACCTGGTATCTGACATGCCCTTATGTTTTTATTATTGTACTTGTATTTTATATTTTTATGTTAAGTGTGATCCTCGCCACAACAAATATGAAAGACTTTTATCGTTTTTATTCTAATTTTACACATTTTACTATATTCTACTTTCAAATCTTATGTGAGTAACAAACTTATATTTGGCTAATATTAAATTTTTAATTTTTATATGAATCTATACATTTGGCTGATGATGGACCTTTATAGGTTCGAAACATATACCTCCCCTGAATAAGAGGAATATAAACATTGTGGGGTATGACTAAGAGTTTTCTTGGAACATAAATACAGTTTGTATCAATTCATCCAGAATGTTGAAATTGTCGCGACTTTTCTGTTCTAGAGTACTGTCTGGTTTCCTCTCTATTCTTTTCATAAAATTTACTAGAGATAATTCAAAATAATTTTCTGATATTCTGATCTTATAAACTACAACAACCTGTGCATCCTCACTTCACATTCTAAATGTATCCACCCCAGAGAAAAGAAAGACTACTTCTGATTTGGGTTTTATCTTTAGTTAATAAACAAATAGATTGTGTGCAACGAGCTTTTTAAATTTATTAAACTGAATGTATTATGTACATCAATTTTCAGTTTATTAGATTTTAATCATACATTACTATTGAAGTTAAGTTACAGAAAAATAAATAATATTCAATTCATAAGTATATAAGGAAAATTGCAGAGCTTCAACTCAACAATGATCAATTCTAACCAATATTGGTTTCTAATCTTTCGCAGTCCTTTCTTTGTGTATCCTTTTAACCCTTTGTTGACGGACGGTACTCTGAAATACCGGATTTATTTTAATTCGTATAAATCATATGTTAACATTCAAGCTTCTCCCAGCCGGACGGTACTCCAAAGTATACTTGAATAGTCACTGTGATTGAGTTGCCGCTAGAGAACAGCACTATGCATTGTTCATTTCATAACTTATCGGTTGGGTGAAATTGTTAATGAGTGTAGTGGCACTATTCACTTGAGGAAACGTTCATAAAGGAATGTGGTGAATCATTCTATGGAGTGAATAGTAGCTCTATTGTATTATGGTTATTTTTGGTACTATACTCTGAAGTACTGTCAGGTCAGGTCAGATCAGGTATGTTTATTTTATTTTTCAATTGTTTTTGCTCATTTATGGTCTTTCAGTCGACATCAAAGGAAATAATTCATGATAAGTATCAAAAGAATAAACCTCTAACAGATGCAGAACTCCTAAAGATAGATTATTGAGGAAAACACTTATGAGGATCTACCCGATGATAAACAATATGTAGTGCTACTTTTGTAAAGTATTCTGAACTATGCTACCTTATCATTCAATAAAGAACTATTTCTGATTGATTTCAATATTTTTATAATCATAAGAAGCCTTTTTAATTTATATCAAAACAATATTTTACCATTTGAAGGTACTTCCAAATGCCTGCCGGTACTTCAAGTACCACCTCTATTTTTTTTAGAAAAAATGTCTCAAAAAATCTAATATAATTTTATTATACTCATTTCATCATTTCAATAGACTTGGTCACCAGAAAAAATTGGAATACTTATATTTTTGATAGGTCAGGCAACAAAGGGTTAAATGTTTGACCTGGGGGAATATTTTAATTGTAAGTTTTATTGGTATTATATAGTTATGACACTATACATAATGTACCTAAAACTGTAATGGGGGTTTCCCATATATCACTTAAATAAAATAAATGAATATTGGTAGGAGCTATTTCTATGAGCTGTAGGTTGGTGAGTTCCGGGAGCGGGTGATCGGTCTCAGTGGCATGCCTGGTTTGTGGATTTTCAGAAGTCCGTAGAGATGAGGTGGTTTGCTGTAGTGTGGCGTCAGGTGTGTCCGTTCCATGTCTGGAATGAAAGTTTTATATTTCCTCAGGATGCTATAGATCTTCCTTTCTATAGTGGGTGTTGGATCCTTCTGTGGAGTAGAGTAGTCACCAGGTCCCGGAACTCACTAACCTACAACTTATCGAAATATCCCCTACCAATATTACAACTCTTACAAGGAAAGAGCTGCTCATTTGTCAATGATTCTAAGCATTTTGTGGACACCAAAGAAGATGTTAAAATTGGACCAGAAGATCGTTCCATCAGCTTTGACGTGTAGTGTCCCTATAGAGGAATCCCTTAGCATCATCAAAAGGAAACTCGAAAGGGATATAACCAGCTTCACGAAAGGACTGACCTTCCCATCCAAGCGATATTGGAATGAGTGCAGTGCTACCTACACAACTTATATTTCCAAGAAAAGGAGCGGTTCTTCTTCCAAGACGACGGACTTCCGATGGGATCTTTCCTTTCCCCAATAATCGCCTACATATACATGGAGTGTTTGGAGGAATTGGCTACAGGAGAGGCAGAATACAAACCAAAATTATGGTTGAAGTATGTGAATTGACACCTTCATTATATGGAATCACTCACATAACCTCCTCCAGAATTTATTCTCAAGAATAAATAGCATCAGGAATTTGATCAAGTTCACGAGGGAAATCGAAACAAACAGTACCTTACCTTTTCCCGATGTGAATTTTGGGAGAACAGGCAATGACATCCGCACCTTTGTCTATAGAAAGAAGATACATATGGGACTGAAACTCCAATAATCCGAGTTCGCCAAAGAGAGAGATTGGTGGAAAGAGCGATGTGCATATGCAACAACAAGGGGTCACTAGATGAGTAGAGTAGATTAGAGTAGAGTTTATTTCCATCAATTTACATTTGTTTGTGACTGGTCAATTGTTAATAATATATATATATATATATATATATATATATATAAAGTGATTTAAGATCACAAAATATCGTAGTAAGTACACATATTGTATAGAGTAGATTAGAGTAGAGTAGAGTTTATTTCCATCAATTTACATTTGTTTGTGACTGGTTAATTGTTAGAAAAAAAAATATAGATAGTGATTTAAGATCACAAAGTATTGTAGTAAGTACTGATATTGTATGAGATACGAACACGATTAAAAGTAGAATTGAAAAAACAGTGACAAAGTACAGACATTGTATGAGAAACACTATTAAAAACATTTTTATAATTTTTATTGATAAATATAATTTTTTCTGGTGCGGAGAGGCAAGCAGCAGAACGCTGTTCATATCAAGTCCAGTTTAAAGTCTACATTACCTAGGTATTCCGTTTCAGAGTAAAAGCAGTTTTGTCGAAATGGTTTTTCAAAACCTTTTTGAATTTAATCTTCGTTAGTTGCTTAAAGTTTTCTGTTAGATGGTTATATAGTTTTACATCTAAAGAATTTTTCTTGTAAATAGCATATTTGAATCTTTCTGGTCTGGAAGAATTACAAGATCTTGTATTATGATCGTGAAATTGTGAGTTCAATTTGAATTGTTCCTTGTTTTTATTAATTGAAAGCAAAGTTTCATAGATAAAGAGTGCCATAATTTTTTGTTTTGTGAATATTGGCTTGCAGTGTTCCCTGGGGCTAGAACCTACGATAATCCTGAATACTCGTTTCTGTATGAGTTACCCCAAACGGTTATTCCATAACTTTTGTGGCTATGGAATAGTGCATGTTTTTAAAGTATCAATTGAGAATAGCATTTTCAGGTTGCGTATTACAAATATGGCACTGGAGAACTTTTTACTCGTAGAGTCAATGTGTGCAGACCAATTTAATTTATCGTCGAAAGTAATTCCAAGTAGCTTTACATTATTACCAGTACTTTGTGTTGTATCAGAACTGAAAATTATATTTTGGTTTTTATTTTCATTTAGTTTCAAATTGTTAATTCTGAACCCCTTCTTGAGTTTTGACATGCTATTTGAAATTTCAGTTTTTAATTCATTCATTTAATGTGAATGCAATTCAAAGCAAATACATTTGGTAGGATATAAATAGAAGATGTATTCATAATCAAAAAAGATAGGGCAATATAGACCCTTGGGAAACTCATGTTCAAAATTTTGTAGTCTGAAGGTTTGTTGAAATAGATAGACGTTCATCTGATGATGGATTGAAATAGCAAGGTTTTAAAGGTATGCCACACTTGTGTTTTCTAGTGGAGATGTGTGAGACACAATCCTCTAGACTGAAAGTCCCCACAATCTCTGAATAGCTTGTGTGGTATTTTTTCCTAAAGCCAAACTGATAACAGTGTAGTACTTTATTTTTTTCTAAGAAAATTACTAGTTGGTTATTCAGGATACTTTAAAAAAAATATTATTGGTATGATTGAGATGGGTCTGTAGTGATTGTTGTTATGATTGCCATTTTTATGCAGGGGTAGTACTTTAGTAACTTTTAATGTGTCAGGAAAAGTCCCTTCTGAGATATATAAGTTATAAAGTACAGTTAAAATATCTACTAAACTGACAAATATTTGAGTGATAATATTTTTATTCAGGCCATATACGTCTGTACACTTAGAGTTTTTTCAAGCTATCCAAAGCTGTCATTATTTTATCCCTAGTCACTGGAGTAAAAAAAATGACATGCATGGAGAAACAGATGTATTTGTGTCATGTACATAAACTTCATCTTTAGGGAAATAATCTATAATGTTTTTTGCAACCGAGGTAAAATAGTTGTTAAAATCGTTGGGAGTGATGTCACAGGCAAATGTCCAATTTTTACAAGCTTTTATTTAGTTTCACTTGTTAGTTCGTTAGGGTCAAATCTTGCAAGTGAATTTTGACCGACTTCTAGTCGTCCGCTTAATTTGAAATTTGGCAGGTGTTGATGATTCCGGTGACAATGCATTATGGAATTTTTGTTAGGGAAAAAAATGGCGGCTCCAATATGGCGGACGAGATTTATAATTATGGTCTGATTTCATTCAAAATTGGTAAGAGGGGGTTCTCGGGGTCGGAGATTATGAATTTTTTGCCCAAATTCATAAATTCAAGATGGCGGTTTCAAGATGGCGGACGAGTTTTGTGGTTATGGTCCGATTTGAATCAAAATTGGTATGTAGTGGTTTTCGGGGCGGAGATTATGAATTTTTTGTCAAAATTCGTAAATTTGAAATGGCGGCTCCAAGATGGCGGACGAGTTTTGTGATTATGGTCCGATTCGATTCAAAATTGGTATGTGGGGGATTTCAGGATCGGAGATCATGAAATTTTTGTCAAAATTCATAAATTCAAGTTGGCGGCTCCAAGATGGCGGACGAGTTTTGTGATTATGGTCTAATTTTATTCAAAATTGGTATGTGGGGGTTTTCAAGTTCAGAAATTATGATTTTTCTGTCAAAATCTATAAATTTAAGTTGGCGACTTCAGAATGGCGGACGAGTTTTGTGATTATGGTCAGATTCTATTCAAAATTGGTGGAGTTTCTGGGGTCGGAGATGATGATCAGCTCAAAACTTACAGGGAAGAGACTTTGTAATAACGATGCTGTATTAGAAATTAACAGATTAAGGCAAACTAGCTAAAAATAAAAAAATTAAATAACTAATAAAAAACCTCTTTAAAAACAAGCTTTTATTTAAGCCGTGTACTGAAAAGTATAAAATAAGTTCTATTCACCGCTGACAATGATTTAATTATATTTTGTTGAATTATTTGTTTGCAAAAAGCTTATGGCGTGAATTGTAATGAAATTAATACTTCGACAAATTGTTACTTACTAACCAATCATTGTCCAATGAAATTAATTCGTACCTACTTTTATTAACACTTCGCGCAACAAGGTTTTTGAAACCAAATAATTCAACAAAAAATAATTAAAATCATTGTCAGCGATGACTAAAACTTATTTTATACGTTTCAGTACACAGCTTAAATAAAAGCTTGTCTTTAAAAAGGTTTCTTATTAGTTATTTTATTCCAATGTACGATAAATAATGATATGAAATCACTAGAACCTATAAAACAAATTAACACTTAACACAGATAAAACCAAATTCATGAACTTCAAATCTCGTCAAATATTTGATTTCAGTGTGAAATTGGACAAGCTGACAACGAAAACTATTCAGCACTGTTGGTGGATAATAAATTGACCTGAGAAAGCTGCATGGCGAAAGTATGAAAAAAGTTGATAGTACTAAGGTGCTATAAGAAGAATGGTACTGGCAATGTCATTTATTTATTACCTGCATGGAGTCAATGTTCCAAAAGAAATCGAAATCCAAAACAAAGCATCTCACTTTTCAAAATCTCCTCCTGGTTAACATCTTTTGATGGAATATATAATTAGCACGAAATTATGAATTTTTATGAATTGATTTTAGCCGAAAAATGCAAATTGGCCTTCAAAATTCCGAGAAATAAGCATTTTACTCGAAATTCCAAAATTAATGATAAAAACAGCATGAGAACCAATGAAATTGTATTAAGCATAAGAACCAATGAAATTGTATTAAGTCCATGAAACTTCACGAGGAATTACCACAAGAATTTAAACAGGGGGAATCTATCCATAGCTTTGACAAATGATGTAAGAAATATGGAGCCCATACTATAGTATTGATAGTGACTTGCTTAGGGCATTGAGGTACTGTGCATATAGGTTAGGTTATGCTAGAGGAGAGTATGAATATAAAACAATCATGGAAAATCTGAATTTAAACACATTAGAACATTGAAGGTTGGAAGCAATTCTTTTTTTATACAAAATCAAAAATGGTAATATAAATTCGCCAGAAATCTTAGAGCTTGTAACATTTAATGTGAATCAGAGGACACGTCATTCTGAAATATTTAATATTTCCTTTTACCATGGGCAAAATGAGTCAATTGTTAAAATGCTGAACCAAGCCAATAAGCACAGTTCTAAAGTAGATTCCTTCAATATGTCAAATACCTCTTTCAAAAGAGTTGTAAAAACATTATAGAAACGTTTTTATTTATTTTCTCAATAGTATTTTTATATATTTTTTATGTTGTAGAATCAAGTAGTAAGTAGGGCTGTTTGTACTGTGATTATAATGTATGAAGACTTTTGTTAAATTGACAATGTCGTGAATAAATAAATAAATATATATATATATATATATATATATATATATATATATATATATATATATATTCAGTTGAAGAACGTCAAAAAATTAGTGAACTTGAACTCTTCTCATAATCTGATGTTCCTTCAAACCAGAATATTCTGTCTAGGAAATTGTATTTTGATTTGTAAAATAAAAAATCTCAAGTTGCTGAAAATTATTTTTATTTCAAAATTAGTTTTAGCTCATCAAACTCTGTAATTGTACCAAATTTCAACTTCCTAAGTACCTGAGTCAGTGATATGTGTATGATCTCTATCACTTTATCTCAGTGGTTTGATTCCCACTTTCGGAGAAACATTTTTCAAGGCCCCAGGAGTGGTTTCGGATCACACTATAGTAGATAAGGCCAAGTAATCTTAACTCATACAAGTTTTCATTCAAACTTCGGGGAGTAAGATAACTAAGAAAGAGTTTAAATACACATTTTCAACTGTTATTTTTCAGTTGCGCCTCGTTAGGTATAATTCCTAGGATGAAGTGTGTTTGAAAATGATAACAGAGATTCCCAAAAATTCAAATTTGTATGCTTGGACAAATTTAAAGTTTGATTCCACTTCAAGATATGGATAAATTGTAGACAATTATAAGAAACAGAAAAATATATACTTGCAAATAAGTATATTTGGAATTTTGTATGTATCAACTATATATGGGAAATTCAGTATTGTAGAATAAAAACAAAATTTTCTAATTCTCAAAAAACCTTGGATATATTCAAAGCATTGTTCAATGCAAACCGTATCATTTAAAAGATTGATTCAATGGTATTTTTCATAAAAAGTCCAGCAATATGCAAATTTTTTATATAAGATTGGTTCAGCATCATTTTATCATATTTATGGAATGTAGGCTTACCACGAGGTCCAATCCTCCACCAAGCAGATCAACATTGCTTGTGGGGAGTGTTACAGGTGCAGAAACTGGTGGTGCTGGAGCTCCCAAGTCCATCGAAAGTAAGTCACCAATGAGACTCTCTTGATTCGGAATGACTGTAGCTTCGGGAGCATTAGATACTTCATCATTCGAACCTTGCCTGGCTGGCAAAGTTTTCCTGATACCTGAAATACGAGTGCATAGAATGTTTCAGAATGCAATTCAAGATATATATATATATATATATATATATATATATATATATAAATATTCAGTACAATTATAAAAATGTTGAAAAGGAAAACATTCTCAATTAAATATTGAATAGATTTTTTTTTGTTGGGAAAATAACTTAATTTTTATTGTAGATTTTCTTATTTTTCCACATCTGATTTAATCTTACTTGATGCACTCCCGTGAATGACGGGTGTATAATGCTATTTTATAACAAATTACAGTGGTTGAAAATTATTATTTTTTTTTAATTCGACCAAATTTTTGGAACCGCTATCTGGCAAACCTTATTTAAGCCGTAAGAAAACACTGGCAATTGCCTGATACAATCGTTGCAGGCTACCGGCGATACTTGTTCAAATTCATAATAATACTGTTGAAAACAAAACTACTTGTTCTAACCAAACTGATATAAAAAGTCAGAACTAGTAGATGAAGTCAGCACACTTTATATGGCACTCAACAACAAACTACAATTAACAAAAAATCATTTGTAAACCATTCAAACACAAGAAAGTAATCCGCACGAAGAGTAAACAATTCGTCGGCCATATTGATGTGATTGTTTTTTCAAGATTCTCGCACGCGCCTTTAGCGGTGAAATGAGTCTTTGTTGTTGTCAGTTCGCTGAAGTTTGTTCTTACTACCTAACACGTGGAAAAAGGTTGCCCCCAAGGTGGGGTCCTATCGCCTTTGCTGTGGTCATTGACTGTGGATAATCTGAAACTGCATGACTCTGAAATCACGACTCAAGGTTTCGGTGATGACTTGGTCGTCACTATTAGGGGCAAACATGACGGGATAATATCCAAACGCATGCAGACAGCCCTAAATATAATCAGAAACTGGTGCGCAAAGGAGATACTAAATGTAAATCCTAGCAAAACAGTGCTGGTTCCATTCACAAAGTACGAACTGAAAGCCTCAACCCTGAATGGAAGTTCAAATACCTGGGTGTTATAATCGACCAAAGACTAACATGGAACAGTATATAACATCAACATTATTTCCAAGGCTACAGCGGCAACCTGGATATGCCGCAGAGTGTTTGGCAAGACATGGGGTTTGAAAGCCGAAAATGATATACTGGTCATATCAAACGATTATCAAACCCATGGTCACCTATGCCTCATTAGTATGGTGGCCATAAACCCAACAGTACAAATCAAGCTGCAAAAAGTGCAGTGGTTAGCCTGTCTGGAACTCACAGGGGCAATATTCACGTGCCCCACTGCAGCATTAGAGGTAATGCTTAACCTTCCGCCACTGCACTTATGTGTAATGAAGGAAGCGGCAATGAGTGCCTTCAGACTGCACCAGACATCAAACTTAAAAGCTGGAAATCTGATTGGACATCTAAAGATTCTGGAAATTATTCCCCTATAATCCAGGTATAAGGCATCAGATATAATGCCAGCTAAGCACGACTTTTAAGTGAATCATGAAGTGTTTGTAAACAACCACCATATATTCACAATGAACGGGCCTCAATTAGAACGGAATGCATCAGTATAGTATACTGATGGTTCCAAGATGGGCGAAAGGGCTGGAATGGGAGTAACGGGTCCTAATTTCAGGCTCTCAAAACCCCTAGACATGGCCCCAACAATTTTTCACGCAGAAATCCATGCTATAGAAATTTGTGCCCAAGAATGCCTTGCAAGAGGCTCCAGGGAGGCAAAAATCTATATCCTATCAGATAGCCAAGCAGCACTAAAAGCTCTAAAGTTACACACTTGTGAGTCTAGATTGACTTGGGACTGCAAACTCTCCCTAAGGCCCGGTATTTTCATCTCCGGTTACACTAGGAATACATTAACCAACTCTAAACTAAATTCATAATCTCCGACCCAAAAACCCTGGCATACCAATTTTGAATAGAAACGATCCGTAATCACAAAACTCGTCCACCATCTTGGAGCAGCCATCTTGAATTTATGAATTTTGACAATAAATTCATAATATCCGACCCCAAAAACCCACTCGTACCAATTTTGAATAGAATCGGTCGATAATTACAAAACTCGTCCGCCATCTTGAATTTATGAATTTTGACGAAAAATGCATAATCTCCAACCCCGAAAACCTCCAGATTGTCCGCCATCTTGGAGCCGCCATTATGATTTTATAAATTTTGACAAAAAAATCATAATCTTTGACCCCGAAAACCCCCACATACCAATTAATTGAATCGGACCATAATTACAAAACACGTCCGCCATTTCGACGCCGCCGTCTTGATTTGTGAAGTTTGACAAAAAATGCATAATCTACTACCCCGAAAACCCCCACATATACCAATTTTGAATCGAATCGGACCATAAACACAAATCTCGTCCGCCATCTTGGAGCCGCCATTTTGTTTTTTTCTCTAACAAAAATTCCATAATGCATTGTCACGGGAACTACGAAGACCTGCCAAATTTCACGTTAATCGGACAACTAGAAAGGGATCAAATTTATTTCATTAAACACATCAGGACAGGTGAAAGTAAATAAAAGCTTGTAAAAAGTGGATAGATCAGACACTGAACTGTGCCGTTACTGCAAGAACTTCGCTGAAACTGCAGAACACCTGCTTTGCGACTGTCAAGTTCTGTTTTGCAAAAGGCTCAAGTTCCTCTAAGAGGTTTCATTAACGCCCTCAGACATCAGGAACCTCCCAGGAAACTGATAAACTTTGCAAGGACTCTCAGAATGCTGGGGGCCTCAAATAGATGAAGGGTAATGTACAAAAGATCTTATAGGTTGGGGAACGGAGAGGCTGGAGAGCCAAATCGACCACCCTACAATCTACTACCAAATACCAAACTGTTCCGTGCATATCTCTTGATTTAGAAATTGCACGATGGTGACACAGTGTAAAACATTTTTTTGAGAAAGGATTTCTCCATAACTCAAATGTTTATTTTCGCTGCAGACCAATTAAATGGAAGGATTGAATGGCATACTCTATAGAGTATGACTATTATTTCCGTCTTATGGTATACCATAAGACGGAAATAATAGTCAGTGACTAATCTTAGCTCGATCGTTCAGTGTTGCAGCCTCCGCTCCGTCGGAGATAAATATCAATACAATTGCTAACCTCGACCACGAACTTTCGTAAAAATAGAGGTTGCTTGAAATGCTCCGTAAGATCTATTGCACTAGCCTAAATAAATTTGGCACCGGTGCGCTGTGATCGCATTTAAAACAAGCGGCAGATCGCATTTAAAACAAGCGGGATATCGGGATACAATCGATTTTTATTGTGAAATATTATATTATTTTGCCGCTCTTATTGTGTTTCTGAACTAGTGACTGACGTCACTGACTATTATTTCCGACTCATGGTATATACATATTACCACCAATACATTATCTTGAGAAAACTTGTTTTTTCCATAAATGCTCACTGTAAACACATCCATTTTGATATTGACGGTATTCTTTCTACACAAATGATTGGAAAAATAGTCGAGAGTGAAAATATAATGCACTTTGTTAGAATTACTATCGATATACTATGGACCAGGGCAAATACTGAGAACTTCTGGCTTCTGAGGCCATCTCAAAAACACTAAAGTGAACTTCCAGCTATTTAATTGCCCTAAATAATGTTATAACTATAAAAACATTAAAAAACACTACCCTTATAGTAATAAAACAATGACTATCAACTCGGTGCTTTAGAATACAAATAATAGGTGGCGCCTTCTTTGCGACAGTTCCCTATTGCATTTCTCAAATAGTATAATGAACAGTTCTTCCAATAATTCAGCCTTGTTAAAATAATTCAATAAATACCCTACATAAAGCAAAACAGTCAAACATAACCAAAAAGGGCTTGTTGCACCAAGTTCTTGGTAAGAGCAAGAGCGGGCAGGGAGGAAGTCTTGTAGTGTTGTTCCATAGACCAATCAATAGAGATTTTCTGCTATATTGATTCTGTGATAAAAATAGTACCAGGAAACCGACTGTGCCAATATACGAAAGACGATCCGTAGTTATATCCTGTTATGTTTCCGACTCGCAACTATCATTGCTTAATTTGTTATAAATATTTAAGAGCAAAAAATCGTGTTGTTATTCGTTTTTCGCTTGTAACGTGAAAACTAATGAAGCAATCTCGATGCTCCCGAATTGTAGAGAATCAAAAGAAATGAGCCCTGGCACGTCTCGATCAGATTATTAGTAAGGGAGAAAAGCCAAAAAAATAATTTCTAACACTGCCATTTTTGAAGTTGTAGCGCAGGTT
Organism: Gonioctena quinquepunctata; assembly: GCA_018342105.1. NCBI lineage: Eukaryota > Metazoa > Arthropoda > Insecta > Coleoptera > Chrysomelidae > Gonioctena > Gonioctena quinquepunctata. The sequence goes on along the minus strand of JAFIRS010002108.1, from coordinate 177,538 downwards.
CTCCGCGACATAGTAGTGACTGATATGTACTTCATGTGTAGAAAACTCGGACGCTGTCGGATCATTAGTTTTTGCATAAATGCAATTTGAATTTTTCAATGCACTTTATTGGAGCAAGCCTGGATGCGTCATAGGTGGTCCGATTTCAATTTTGTAGTAAAATATTGCAAGTAGAAGTATAGTACTATAAAACGTCTATTCCCATTTTGCGTTAAAATGCTGCGAAATAGGTAAGAAATACTTGCAAACATGATTGAAAACTGTGAAAGCGGCTGAGTAGTGGGGTAGGGCAGCAGACGCAGGAAAGCGTATATAGTTATACAAGCGCTCTGCTAGCAAAGCTATGAATCTGCTGCTTTACCACCACTACTCAGCCGCTTTCAAACGCTCGCCCGTTTTCGGTCACGTTTACAAGTATTTCTCACGTATTTCGCAGCATTTTAACGCAAAATGAGAAACGTTTTGTAGTACTATACTTCTACTTGCAAAATTGAAATCGGACCATCCATGACACATCCAGGCTTGCTCCAATAAAGTGCATTGAAAAATTCAAATTGCAACTATACAAAAACTAATGATTCGACAGCGCCTGAGTTTTCTGCAGATGAAGTACATATGAATACATTGGATCCGAAGTTCGGAAAAGCAAACTCCTACTATTCAGTTTGAAATTGCAATAGCTGAAGTGGAAGATAGAAAACGGCGTGCGAACAATCTCATTATATTAAATATAAAAGAATCTTCAAAACAAAGTAAAGCAGAAAGGATTAGTGAAGAAACTGAAACTGTATTAAACATCAATGAAGATGTAACTATAATGGACACGAATATCAAGGTTTTCAGATTAGGAAAATATGATCCAAGTAAAAGTAGACCAGTGAAGGTAATTTTCAAAAATACTGATGATGCAAAAGAAATATTGAAAAATTGAATGAAATTCAAAGAAATAAAAAAAATCTGTGATCAAACAAAACGACACCAGGATTATATTAAACATTTAAAAAATTAACTAAATCAACGGATTGCTGACAGTGACAAAGATTCCAACAATTGCTGTTCCATATCTAAAATTAGGTCATGGTCAGCGACTACAAAGGGGCGGACCACTAAGTTTAGCATCAACATCGAGAGCAAACATTTCGGATGACGTTAGGTTTGATGGAAGGAACCATATAATGGACAAAAGGGATAATCAACGCCAATGTCAGTTCGTCCCATGTAAAGGAAAACAACGTACTTGTTGCAGAAAATGTTATGCAACACTCTGCATTCCCTGTTTTTCCAAATTTCATGACAAATCTCATTTTATATTATGTTATATTTGAAATTTGTGAGTTCATGCTGAAATTTTTGTAATAATATACTTTTTTGTTCTAACACAATTGCAAGGGTTTTTTTGTGAGACTTGCTCATGAACAAATTGTAAAATGTAAAACGCACACCGTCCTCATACGAGGACGGCCCTCAAAATCAAAACTGTGATAAAAAAAACATCGACCAAAGGTGGATTTAGTCAACTTTTTTTTGCAATAGTAATGGCAATAGCAATAACGTTAAGAGTTGAGCTTGTTGGATCAAATGGTTTCATTTAGACAACTATTTCAATTTTAGCAATAACGATAACTTTAAGAACGTGACCTTGAATATTTCAACTTTCAGAATCTTACGGCTATCGCTAAAATATTGTCTACAATGCGCATGTCATGACATCTGGCAAATACGAATACATGTTTCATAGTTCCATGTAAGTTCTTTAATCCCAAACTGCTGAGACATACTTGCAATGCCGTCGATGCTTTCCCTTTCGTTCATCTCCATGACCGCAATATAAACAAAGCACATTTCAAATTAAAAACAGCCAAATAAGTTATATTTACTGGAATACAGAACTGAGCCAACTGTCACTTGTCACACGTGTCCTGTCATTCTTTTAAAGTTATTGCTAAATCTAAATTCGTTGCATAAAATAGATTCTTAGGCTTATTGCTATTCTTATTCCTATTGCTATTTATTTTAGACTTCAACTATAAAGCCATAAGAATATTTTGGCATTTTGATGAAAAAATATAATTTGGGCTGATATGGGTTAAATCAAAAACTAACACAGACTTTTCAGAAATTATGTTTTCTGATGAAAGCAAAAACAGAGTTGTCCCTAATGGTTTGGAAATATCAAACTGTTTCAACTCATTTTTCATAAACAGTATCTACAACATATCTAAAAACATAAATGATGGTCCACCATGGTCTGCAGAAAACTTCAGAGTTTTAAATTGCAATTTGGGTAAATTTTAATTACTCACAATGTGTCAGTTGAGAGAAATAGTTTTCGGGTTGAACTATATAAACAAAGCTGAAATACTGAACTCCAAGTTTTTGAAAGAAACATTGAAGTATTTGGTCATATCATTTTGAATTTAGTAAATACATCTTTAGAAAAAGGAACATTTCCTAATAATTTCAAAACGAGTACTATAATACCAATACCCAAAATGAATAATTTCATACCAGCAGAAGACTTCCGCTGTGTAAATACACTTCCTACACTTGAGAAAGTTCTTGAAATTGCAGTTTATAAACAGTTGGTGAGTTACCTCAATAAAAATAACTTTTTTATGAAATACCAATCTGATTTCATTCATGTGAAACAGCAATTCAGTTTACGATCACAGACTGGAAAAAATATATTGACCAAAATAAATTCGATGTTGCAATTTTTTTAGATTTGAAAAGAGCGTTTGAGACCATTGATAGGAACATTTTAGTTGAAAAACTGAAATACTATGGAATGAGCGGTACATTATTAGCTGGGCTGAAAGTTTATTTAACTAACCGAAAACAGATAACCAAAATAAAAAAATTCGTATCTGAAGATTCTACTGTGAACATTGGTGTTCCACAGGGAAGTGTATTGGGACCATTGTTTTCATCATTTATCTCAATAACTTAAAAATAGCTGTAAAAACATAAATGCATCTCTAAAATCTATCAACACTTATTTTAAAACAAACAACTTAAAACTGAATACTAATAAATCTAAAGCTATGAGTATATTAACAAAAAATAAATTGAATCAAGTGAAATTGGAAGAAATTTCTAGGATTCATGGTAGATAGTGCACTATCTTTGAATAGTCATGCTGAATGTTATAAACAAAAATAGCAAAAAACTGTATTTTTTATCAAGAAATTACAAAACCCCCTTATGAGAATAATTCTTAAATGTAATCGATTCACCTCAGTTCAAGAAATGCATAAAACATTGAAATTAATGACAACCCATCTAATGATATTCAATCACAAACTACGACCAACATCACCGACTATCAATATTCAACAACAACAACTCAATCCAGTGAGGACTATCAAATATTTAGGGATCAAATTGGACAGCAAACTTACCTTCAACACACACCTAGAGGGAAAAAAGAAACAGCCAGCAGAATCTACCAACTCATCAGCAGACCAATGATTGAGTACGGACACACTGTTTTTCTCAACTGCAAGCCAACAACTAGAAGAAAATTGCAAGTTGCGGAAACAACTGCACTAAGGACTATCACAAAAATTCGTCACCCAAACAACCAACTACACAACCCGCCAAACAACCTCTTATATGAACTCACCAAGTTATGCCCATTGAGGATCGTCTGGAACATCTACTCCACCGATTTTGTCTGAAGCCCATAAACATAGAGCTCCTCAACAGATTTACCCTCATAAGAGACCCACAAATTCAAGCAATACATCGACACCCCCAGGCGACTACCTGGGAGAGAATCCAACACAAACATGATTAAATATGCATAACTTTTTTTTTTTTTATATATTTTTTATAAAATTGTACCAATAGGCAGAAGGACTTCGGTCGATAGCCTATTGAATTGAATTTTGGTTCGGTTCAATAAAGTTCCTTTTATTATTATTATTATTATTAATTCTTGGCGATGATATTTATATACAAAATCTTGAAAGGTTTACAACCAAAATATTTTAATAGATTTATTGTGTTGAACAATGAGATTCATGGCTATGAAACAAGGTCGAAAATGAATTCCATATTGAAAAAACCAATTTAAAGAACTGTATGAATTCTCTATTTTTTAAAGGCCTGGATAAATTCAATAGGCTATCAAGAAATGTGAAAGAATCACAGAATCTGAGAATTTTCAAGTCATTGTTGCTGGAACATATTGTAAAGACTGAACTTTAAGTTTAAACTCTTAAATATATATTTTTTTTATTTTTAAGTTTTTAACTTACTTTTAATATAGTGTTATTGTAATGAAATATCTGTTACTATTGTTCACCTACTGTTTGTAAATTAGGCTTACCTATTTCAATAAATTACTTACTAAATTACTTTCTTACTCTTCTGTCGCAGAGAGTCTTAGCTACAACTTCAAAAATGTTATGAATTTTTTAATAAAACGCTGTTTTTTCGGCTTTTATTAGTTACCAAGAATCCAATCGGGTCGTGCTAGGGCTCATTTCTTTTGAATTTTGATTCTCTACAATTCGTCCATTGCGATTGATTCATTAGTTTTCATGTTACAATCGAAAAATGAAAAAAAAAAAACACGAGTTTTTGCTATCAAATGTTTATAACAAATTAAGCAATGATAGTTGCGAATCGGAAACATAATAGGATATAACTACGGATCGTCTTTCGTATGATGGCATAGTCGGTTTCCTGGTACTATTTTAGTCACGAAAAAATCTCTAATGATTGGCCTACAAGGGCATCAAATACGACCTATGAAGAACTTAATGTCTGTGTTTCTTGCCCCGGTGTAACTTTGGTTCTACTTACACAGCCAAAAAGAAAGCTATTAATATTGGTCAAGAAAACACAAATATGTCCGACGTAAAGATTGCATATTATTATGACAGTACACAGTCTACAGTAGTGAGAAAAGATAAATGTTGCTTTGATTTTAATTTTTTAAATGTAGAAATTGTGGAGTTTTACATGAAGTTTTACGTGCGATGAACACATGATTTCAGGTGTGTGGTGTTTTGGATAAACAATGCCGCGTTTTGACATAGGATTCGTGAGAAAAAACCTAAATACGAACGGTATATTCTTAAATTATCCAAAATTGAACTCATTCATATGGATTGAAAAATAAACAATAGCACAGCTTCCGACTAGTCCGGTCATTGACATTGACACTGTGAGGTTGTCGAACTAGTAAAGAAAAATAAAAGAAAAGCACACTAACCCTCTGAAAGATCCTACAACACTCGGCAAAATGACAACATACCCATTCCTAAATCAACATCGACATTAACCAATAACTCTATAATGTTTTAGAGTAAAAAGATATTCAACCATCTACCAAGCAAAATAAAAAATATGACAATTTTAAAACTATTCTGTAAATCAGTCAAAGAACTATAGCTACCGAACCCATACTATAGTTTGGAAGAATATTTAAACGATAGATTTTGAGTACCTCATTCATCTACAATGTGACATAGACGCTCGATTCCTATTTCAAACCATCTGTGTTATTTTAACTCGTTAAAACCTTGTAGTTATTATTATTATTACTCACTACATGAACACATATTCATATCTTTTAAACTGTATTTCTGTATTTTAATTATAATGCTCTCCGATTCATCTATATGTGTTGTTTATAACGATTCTTAGAGAACAGTTGCACATTTTAATTGCTTGTTAATGTTTAGTGTATTGTATACTTTTTATGTTTTATAATGATTATTACTTTGTGCAATTTGCATGACTTCATTGTTTTTAACATACCACAATAATTCAGCATTATATACATGGTGTCTCAAACTCGATGGCCTATTAGACATTTCTGGAGAACGGGACACAGGATAATTTTGAAAATTTGTTTTCTCAGGTAATTAGTTCTGCTCTATCAATCTAAAATATTTTCAGCGCAGCGGCGTTGCCGCTTATATTGAAAAGTAGCAACAACTTTGATATTTTAAATGAGACACCCTGTATATTATTGCATCTTTCGCTTTGCTATTGCTTTATGATCATTTTTGTATGATATTTCCATATACCTATCTCGAGCGGTTTTCGAGAAATTCATTGATTTCCTTATTTTTTGTGCAAAATTTTGTGCTTCAATTGAATGTTTATTCCTTTGGTATTTGGACTCGTACAAAGCTGAAATTATGTGCATTAGTTATGTCCGAGGGAATTCGGTCTCCATTATACAGGGTAGTTCAAAATTTGTGATTTTTCCGATAGATACAAAAATGGTAAAAAGTACTTTTTTTTTAAATAGAACAACCTGTATATTATCTAATATTTTGAAAGACAATTACAGTTCCTTTCAAATTATATATCATGTTCCTATACCTAACTAGTCTGGTTTCCGAAATAAAAGCAAGTTTCTATAAAAATTTAAAATATCTGCATTTGAATATGTATTATTATCCATTTTGACAGAAACACCATGAAAATCACTGCTTGTCAAACTAAAAGATTGTCTTGTTTTTTCTGGTCACGGCACACTACTACCATTTTCATTTCCCAGTATAACAAATCGAAATAGGTAATATTACCCAATTGAAATGATCTGATTAAAAAATCAAATCAATCTGGAATGATTCGCTTCAAAATGTTCATACTTTTGGAGATACAGCTGAAACTTGAATAAGTTTCTAAAGATTAATTAAAAAATATCTCAGGGAAATTTGGAAATAGGTTTGAGTCATACTCGAAAAAACGTCCATTAGTAATTATTTTTCAGATCATCCTGTATATATCATTTCAGTTTCAGATTCTACTCTCTAATCTGACTATGACATACTATACAGGGTGGCCCACTTAAATAAAATGACTTATGGCTGTGTTTCCTAATCACCTACAAGAATATGTTTTTCAGACACCCTGTATAAAATATGGTCAAATCATTCGGTGTTACTGAAATTACTCAATATTTCCTGGGTAAAAGTTGAATTTGAGTCCTGTGTGGGTAACAGATAAGGAGGTATTTGAATTCAAAATGGTCCCATTTTGGTAGCAAAATAATTACAAAAATATCAATATTCAATGAATGACATCTTCAGTAAAAGTTATTTGTATTTGTCAGTAGAATCCAAAAACAGAATGAAATACTGGGTCTTCCATTTGAAATTCGAAAGTTGATATTAGTTACAAATACATGTGGCAACACTGCAACTGTGAAAATATTTTCAAGAGCTAGATCACAGTCTCTTATCGTGGGATACAAAATTACGAGTATTTATATCTTAGATATAAATACTCTATAGAAAATCTATAGAAAAATCTATAGAAAAATCATCAAAGCAGCAAAAAAGGCTTATTTCCATAATAGAATATCCAAGAGTAGTAATACAACTAAAGAGACCTGGCGAGTCGTAAATGATTTTCGTGGAAAGAATAACGCTAAAGCTAACGGAGAATGTCTAGATCCAAATTTGTTCAACGAATACTATTGCAGTATCGCAAAAAAACTCGCAGACAATATTCGGGATGCGACTGATCCACTTCTATTTATGAACAATATAAATACTTCAGCAACGTTTGAACTATCTGAGACTAACTTGATGAAGTGATGGAAACTATAAAACACATGAAAAACAAAAGTTCTTGTGGAGTTGATAACATATCAATAAAAATATTCGAGAATATGCCAATCTTCACGTTGGAATTATTAGTACAGCTAATCAACAACTCCTTTGCAACAGGGACCTTTCCAATCTTCTTGAAAACCTCAATTGTAATTCCTATCCATAAAGGTGGTGAAAAACTTGATCCTTCCAATTATAGGCCCATCTCACTTTTACCAGTTCTAGGCAAAATAATTGAGAAACTTGTTAAAATAAGATTAATGAACTTCATAAATGAAAACAATATTCTAAATAAGCAACAATTTGGATTTCAGCGACAGAAATCCACGGGGGATGCTGTTTTCACATTTCTCAATAGACTATACACTGAACTGAACCAGGGGGAAGTGAGTGCAGCCATATTCTGTGATTTGAAACTACAACTTTATGGATTTAGGAACCAAAGCCATAAGTGGGTACAGTCTTACCTAAGTGATAGAACCCAACTTGTTAAAACCCACAAGTTGTCAGACAGTGGGGCAATCCATTGTGGCGTTCCACAAGGATCGGTGCTTGGTCCAATCCTATTTTTGTTGTACTTCAATGACCTGACTAGCTTAACAACTGACGGACTATTTACAGTCTTCGCAGATGATACAACAATTCTATGGCATGATAACAACATTGATAGCTTACATATGAAAATAACCCGAGATAGATAACAAAACTAACTGTATAGCATACCACTGTGCCTACCCGATATTCCTTTAGGAAATGAATCCATAGTCAATGTGAGTACAAACAAATTTCTTGGAGTCTACATCGACAAGCAATTGAAGTTCCATGATCACGCTTAAGCAATTGGGAAAGAAGCTTGCATCAGGATGTTATGCTATCATGTATAGTAACCAATGAATTGGGTACAGCAACGGCCAAGATGGTTTACCATGCACTGGTTGAATCGCATATTCGATATGGTATAGCATTCTGGGGTTCATGTAACCAAGAAAACTTCCAATCAATATTTGTCTTACAAAAAGCGCCATTCGATATCTATCAAAAGCAGGACCAGAGTCATGCAGGACCTTATTTAAACAGAATAATCTACTAACTGTCTCATCTTTGTTTATACTTGAGACAGTTTGCTTGATTTTTAAGAATAAAGACTTGTATAAAGTCAATGAGGGCATCACTCGCCAAAAAGGTAATTTGACCCTCCCCATTCCTTCCACCAATATAATCAAGAACTCATTAATATATAATGCTGCAAAAATCTATAATCATATTCCATGGAACATAAGAGATATTAAAGACTATAAACAATTTAGATCATCTGTGAAGAATATTCTTCTTGAACATGTTCTTTACGATGTTCAGGAGTTCTTTCAGGTCACTTTTCAATAATCTTACCTATTAGGAACACTATACAGGGTGTAACTGAATAAGTGTAAAACATTCAAGGAGGTGATTCCTCATCGAAAAAAAGATAGGATCTTTCATATAAAGAAACTTCATTGGAGCATCCCTTGTTAAGATACAGCCCCTTAAAGGGGGTACATAAAATTTGTATAACAATTTTTTTCACAAGCACTGAAAAAGTTACAATATTGAAATCAACCTGACGTTTTGTACTACCAAAAAGACACTTAGCCAGTAATTTATTTGGTTTACCCCATGGTTGTAAGGGGTGAAAAACGCAACCCTAAAATTTATTTCCAATGTAACTTTTGTCTTATTATTTGTTTACCATTTAAAATTTATTTCCGATAGCCTGTTTCATTCTAAACAAAAAATGTCTCTTGGGTTTTTTGCCCAAAATAAACCAGTAAGCAGCAAAACATTATTTTACGAACAACTACAGAGATACATCGTCATAAATGCGAAAATACGAAACTAATCTATCTAGTAGGTCGCTATTAGCGATAGTGACAATTAAATTGGTATGACGCTGTCAGTTTGGGAATTTTCGAAATTGAATTAATACTAATTGTGTGTTGTTGTTCTGTTCTTAATTTGTTACTTTAATAATTCACTTGTTAATAAAATGGCATACACAAATGAGGAAATGGCTGATATGCATTACGTTTACGGTCTGTCGCGGGGAATGGGTTAGAAGCTTCTAGAAGATATGCTGAAATGTATCCTCAACGGCAGCATCCTTCACATAGAATATTTGCTCGACTTCATCAACGATTACGAGAATATGGTTCATTCGACAAAGAACGCAGGGATTGTGGTGCCATCGAAATCACGAACACCACAGCTTGAGGAAGCAGTACTTAATTTGATTGAAGAACAACCTACTACCAGTACTAGAAAGATTGCTTTCCAGCTAAATGTTGATCATATGACGGTATTTCGAATTTTAAAGGAACAACTCTTATACCCTTACCATCTGCACGAGTACAGGCACTGTTACGTAGACTTTCGAACCGTCTTGAATTTTGCAATTGGATGCTGGAAATGATTAGAAGAAATTGTGACTTTCTGAAGACGATAGAATTCACAGACGAATGTAGTTTTCTGGGACAAGATTATTAATTTTCATAATTACCACATATGGGCTGATGAAAACCCTCACGCTATTGTCGAAACTAGCCATCAAGAACAGTTTTCTCTTAACGTGTGGCTCGGAGTTATTGGGGATGATTTAATTGGGCCTCATTTTCTACCTCCTCGATTAAATGGTGAGGCATACGTTCAATTTTTAAGAGAAGTGCATCCAGTACTGCTGGAGGAAGTTCCTTTGGGCGTCAGAAGGGATATGTTTTTATGCATGATGGGGCTCCGCCCATTTTAGTCAAGTAGCACGTCAGCATTTAACTGAAACATATGCAAATCAGTGGATAGGTCGAGGAGGACCACATAAATGGCCGCTCGATCCCGGATCTCAATCCTCTCGATTTCTCTATTTGGGGCCATTCACAGCATTTGGTATATCGTACTCCTGTTACGCGATGTAGAGGACTTAGAAACCGCATCATCGATGCGTGCAGAGTAATCAGAGAGACTCCAGGAATATTTGAGCGAATCACTGGCTCAATGCCCGCGTCTAGGAGCATGCGTAATGTTTGAAGGTAGACATATTGAACATTCACTATGATTTCTACATGTTGTGTGTTTTGTTATTAATAACTTAGTTTTGTTTATTACCCTTTAATCGTTTAATGCAGGTACTAACTACAAATAACAATAAATCAGTCGCATTTATGGATGTATCTCTGTAGTTGTTAGTAAATAATGTTTTGCTGCTTACTGGTTTATTTTGGGCAAAACCAAGAGACATTTTTGTTTAGAATGAAACAGGCTATCGGAAATAAATTTTAAATGGTAAACAAATAATAAGACAAAAGTTACATTGGAAATAAATTTTAGGGGTTGCGTTTTCACCCCTTACAACCATGGGGTAAACCAAATAAATTACTGGCTAAGTGTCTTTTGGTAGTACAAAACGTCAGGTTAATTTCAATATTGTAACATTTTCAGTGCTTGTGAAAAAAATTGTTATACAAATTTTATGTACCCCCTTTAAGGGGCTGTATCTTAACAAGGGATGCTCCAATGAAGTTTCTTTATATGAAAGATCCTATCTTTTTTTCGATGAGGAACCACCTCCTTAAATGTTTTACACTTATTCAGTTACACCCTGTATAATCTAGTTTAGTTATAGTATTCTTATTTGCAATTAAGCTTGACCGTGATACCTGCATCAGGATCTCGTATTTTTCACTTTGTATTTATAAATTTTATGTTGTTTTTATTTTTTATTTATATATTACTTTACATTTCTACATTTTTAATATATTTTAATGTGTTATTCATGAATATAGACTATACTAATCAATACGTTATGTCTTACATGAAATGTACCTACCTGTATTTAACTGTGACTGTGTTTAAAATGTCTTGAAGTATCTGTAAACTTACCCCTCCCCATTACTTTTTTAATTATTTATGCATCATATGTACTATTTTAATGTTTTTTGTGTATGCATGTATAGCATACGTGTTTTTACATGTTTGTATATAAACTGACTTAATTCTGTACTTTGTCAATGAGAATTCTTCTTCCGGCAATAAAGTATATTTGATTTGATTTGATTTGTAGATCTCCAGAAACGTCCAATAGGCCATCGAGTTTGGAATACCTGGAATATTAATCATTCATGTGCATGTTCTTGCTATAATTTTATCACATTGACCATGAAGATAAACAATTTCATCAAAGTTTGTTGGAATAGTTCTTGCCTTCCATTTTAATTCTTTTGTGATCAAATTTTTGGTAATGAACGCGCAAACGTTTTATTATTGATGCATTAATTGTCGAATTTTCATAATGACGTATTCCGTGACATTTAATACAAAATAAGGCAAAATAATCCGATTTTTATAGAAACTTGCTTTTATTTCGGATACAAGACTATTTAGGTATAGGAACATGAAACATCATTTGAAAGGAACTTCAATTGTCTATCAGGATATTCGATAATATACAAGGTGTTCCATTAAAAAAAATGTACTTTTCACCCTTTTTGTATCTATCGGAAAAATCACAAATTTTGAATGACCCTGTATAATGCGGAACGAATTCCCTGTATAATGCCGAACATAACTAATGCACAGAACATTGGTAAGCTACACCCAAAATTTCAGCTTTGTACGAGTCCAAAAACTGCAGTAATAAACATTTAATTGAAGCTATGTTTTGCACAAAAAATAAGGAAATCAATGAGTTTCTCGAAAACCTCTTGAGATAGGTATAGGGAAGTTGTTGCTAATTTTTCAATATAAGCGGCAATGCCACAGCGCTGAAAATATGTTACCCATGAAACCAAATTTTCAAAATAATCCTGTGTCCCGTTCCCCAGAAACGTCTACTAGGCCATCGAGTTTGGGACACCCTGTATATCTACTTCTTTGTATCTCTTAATTATAGTATAGTCATGGTTTGTCAATAAGATTTATATCTTTGACAATAAAGTATATTTTTGATTGATAGAATTTTTGGTAGGTAATAAATTTCTTTTTTCTGGCTTTTTAAGGGCTTATCATGAACACTGAACACCAGATGTGGAAAAGAAGCATTCTGAATTGAATATTTCTGCATCAACACCTTCAACAATACACTAGTGAATAGGTACGCAGCACACAGCGTGATCTGTCTTGCTAACTCTATGAGGTGGCTTTCCCAATTCTCAACGCTAAACGAAACATCGAATAAATAGTATTTCGTAGTAGTTCAAAGATGTATGACCTATACGGTTCATGCAGAGTTTAAAATTATTTAACGAATAATGTGAGATAACGAACAAGCCTGGTTTTGTTATGTTGTGCTTGTTGTTTTGTTTCAAATTTGATAAAAGGAACGTGATTTGGCCGAGTCCATTGTGTTACATCAAACCATAAAAAAATTCGTAATTTTTTGGTTATGTTCTATTTCCTTCTTTATTTTTTTACTTCTTTTGATAGGGATAACCTACTAGATGGTTTACCAATGTGATAATCACAATGTATATATTTTTTATATTTTTTTTTTTTCAATTAGCAGCGACCTCTGCTAGAGTCATTGGCTGACACCACAGTATATAATATATATTACTCTGAACGGACTAGGAGTACGACTTTTGGTGTCGTGGATTGGCCTATACTGACATCTATTGGTGACCTATTAATTTGGAAATTTGGGTCATTGAATTTCATATTAGTACCAATTATATGTCATCTAAAATTTTGGGCATTTCATATATATATATATATATATATATATATATATATATATATATATATATATATATATAAATATAAAAAATATGTATTACCTACCAGCACTTCTCTATATTATATATATATATATATATATATATATAGGAAATTTCGTGCAACATTGATATGTCACCAACAGCTGTCAGTATAGGCAAATCCACGACACCAAAAGTCAAGCTTCTAGTGCGTTCTGAGTAACGCAAATAAATAACAAAAGAAAGAGAGATTTGTTCCAATTCCAAGAAAGCCACCATCCGCCTACCCCTGTTTCATGGTTTCCCAATCATCAGGACGGCTTGTGGTCTATCTCGAATTTGAACCAAGCCTCTCAGAGAATTGTGCCTTCCAGTAAAGGAAAAAAATGTGAAATGCAAAAATTATAGATGTGTGCGGAGTGAAGCTCAGACCTAGTGAGGTGGAATTCAACTTCATCTCAGATTAACCTAATGTTTCCTACCACAATTAACTGAAATATTTGAAATATAATTTTTACCTGCACTCCTCCCTTCAACAAATGCCGTTGGTGGTTTGTGGTAAACGCTAGCCAAAGATGATATATGACAGATAAGTTCATCAAGTAGTGTAGGTTCTAGTAGATCAGTTTCTTCAGAAATCAATGGCTTATCTGCCAGCACGACTTCTTTTGCTGCAGCTGGATCAGTGCTCAATAATCTTGGAAAAAAATGGAAAATATGAAAAAATGGAATACCGATATTGATCAAGATAAAAGTAAATAGGTGTTTTATCAGATTACCAAATACAATAACAATTAGTATGAATACATCAATTCAGTTTTAATTTTCAAACTTTCTTATGTGTTTGGTAGTGTTAATATGTATGTTATATCCAAACTAGACAATAGCCCTTTGTCCACAACTACGCAATACAATTACGCAGTTGGGTCACCTTCCTCATATTAACCTTCGGATCCTACAAGCTAAGCAGGAGATAAGATGTTTACCCCAAAACTCCGGCACCAGCCAGAAGACCTTCGAGTCAGCATCTAGAAATCTATAAAGCCAGGAGACTTCGACTTCAGAGCAGATTCTAATTCAGACTTCGATTATTATCCACACTTCTATTCAGAGTCAGACAGACTTCAGTTCACTTACTAATATTGAAAATATTGTATTATTGTTGTATCAGTGTAATATTGAAAATTATAAACTTTTTTAAAAAGACAAACGCACAAGCCACGATATAACAATTGGCGCAGTCGTTCGGATTCTTCAACATCCTAGAACACGGCAACTGTCCTCACCTCCAGTTATCCCCGACGGAACACGGAAAAGACCTCACCGGCGGCAGAAGTTGGAAGGAACACGGCGACGTCCTCACTAGGGTGGTGGTTTCCAAACCTTGAAAGAAAAGAAGTCCACGCAACCAAAGAAAAAAGAAATCTTCAAGAAAGAAGAAAGAAAAACAGTCCACGCAACAAAGAAGAAAGAAATCTTCCAGGAAGAAACAAGAAAAAAGAAGAAAAACGCTACCAGACGTTCCGGAGAGTCATCGGGAGCCATTCCAAAAGGTTCTCATTCCATCAAACAAATTCATGTAAGTGACTTTGAATTATCGTCTATAATTATTTTTCAAAATTATCCATTTTTCCCATTTACCAAAACTCCTAAGTAATCTTGAAACAAAATGTCAGAACACGGAGACGAACATCAACCAGAAATCGAACCGTATAAACTATCCGAATTGTTTTCGCTTATTCCTGAATATGATGGAGACAGTATTTTATTAACCACATTTTTAAACGCTTGCGATCAAGCTTACCAAATTTCTACAAATGATCAAAAATACCTTTTGACTATTCATTTCAAAAACAAATTCAAAAAACAAGCAGCAATACTAGTAAATTCTCAAAACCCAACAAATTACAGAGATATTAAAGTTTTATTAAACACTCATTTTGGTGATTCACGAGATCTGAATTCACTTATTCAAGACTTACAAAGAATGGAACAAGCATCAGGAGAAACAGGAATTGCTTTCCATTCTCGTATTCAAACACACAATGCAAAAATGATTTCATGTATAGATAAATCAAATCTTACACTTGATAAGAAAAAAGCACAAATTGCCCTCATTAACAACATGTCAGTCATTAAATACACTATTGACAGGACTTGAACCCCGAATTCGACAAATCATTAGAGCCAGTGACCCTCAAGATATGAGTGACGCAGCTCACAGAATCAAACGTGAAACCCAACTCTCATATTTTGAATCCCAAAAATCACGAATTCATCAAAATCAAAGGCCGCATTCCAATCAAAATTTCAAACCGAAATTTTATCCACAACAACCTCATAATCAAATATATTCTCAACAACGTCCAAATTTCCAAAATGAAATTGGTAATCGTCCGAATTTCCAAAACAACCAATACTTATCAACCTCGTCCGAATTTTAAAACCAACAAAGACCAAATTTTCAAAATCAATCGAGACCAAATTTCCCAAATCAAAATCGCCCTCAAATAAATTCAAATCAATTAATGACAAATCCGAATTTTTCCCAACAAAGAAGTTCAGTCATACAATCAAATCCGACTTATCAAAGACCAAACTTTCAGAGAACACACTGCTTGAACTCTGGAAATGAATATTACAATTATAATGAGAAATGCAGACAGTGAACAGTGCACACGTGAAATTGTAGAGCTCAACCAGTATGTCTTTTAAGTGCTGTAAAACCAAAGTATTAAGTTATTACGTTTGTAAAACATGTTCAGGTATTTATCACAAGAGTTGCTTGACGAAAAAAAAAGATAAAATTCGATACCTGAGTGGAAACATTATTACCTGCTGTAAAGACGATTCTATTTCTGAAGAAATAGAAGAAACTAGTTTTCTGGAAAAAACAATACAAGACATGAATAAGGATAGCCTGGCGAGAGAAAAACACATCCAAAAACTGAAAGAAGAACATGAATCTTTTTTACAAGAAGCTGTGAAATCGGAGACTGAAATTAATTTTTTAGTCCAACAACAAAAAGGTATCATTGAGGAAATGCAAGACAAGATCACAAAACTACAGGAAGAAATTGATAGATATAAAGTAGAAACAAAAAACTTCGGTACACAAACAATAAATGAAGAAATCCAAAACAAGTCCACTTCTTCACCACTTAATACATCTTCTGGATATTCCAGTGGCGTAGAAAGAAATAATTTCAGAAACACCTCAGTAAAATCAACTCGGCTTTCTGATATTTCTATCAGGAGTATGGAAGAAAATGCAAAAAAAAAAAACTTCGTACACAAACAATAAATGAAGAAATCTAAAACAAGTCCACTTTTTAGGCGGAAATAATAATTGAAAAGAAAAATTATTCTAGTTTCGGGTCAAAATGGGAGAAACATGGCAGAATACCTAAAGAGACTAGCTGGTGAAAATTTTCAAATCCAGTCTATTGTGAAACCAAACTGCTGTGATAAAGTGCTGATGGACACAACTCTCGAGATCATCAAAAATCTTAGGAAAAATTATATAATCATTTTGTGGTTCCAAAACTATATCTCAAACATAAGAACCCTGAATGAGATTCTATCAAACAAGGCCATGTTGCCTCAAATCATCTTCATAACAGAACCTTACAGATACGATGTGAGAAATATAAATAGGGTGATATACAATAGCAATTTGGCACTGAAAAAATATTTACATGAAGCAAAAATGCCACACAATATAGTAGAATGCAATGGAGTGGTCAGAAGAACTAACTATAATACTGATGGCTACTCACTCAAAAAATCAGGAAAGTGGTTCTTATGTAAGGCTGTACTACATCATACAGAAACCCACTTCACTTTGACTGAGAAAACTGCGAAAACCACTCACCCATCTGAAAACATACACGTTCAATCAGACGAGCCAGCTGATCATATACTTTCCCAAACAAGAAAAGAGCAACCAATTATTAGCGATGTTAATACTGAACACATCTACCCGAGATTATCCCAGGTATCGTTTTCCACAGACCAGTCAATAAATGCCGACCAAAATTCTTCTAGTTCATTAGCTGAAGAACTCCGAAATGCTGATCAAGGAATTGATGTAACCAACCCAAACTTAGATGGTGATTTTTTATTCCACGGGCACTTCCACAACAAACCGGAAAATATATGAAGGGTAATGTAAACTGTGAAATTTTCCAGAAAAATATTAGCTTAATCGGTGATATTTCTACTAAAATTTGTCATGTTAATGGCAGGGATTTGTAAATAACTATATCTCAATCGAATTGTTTGTGAAGACTAATAATATTGACGTCCTTTGCTTATCGGAGCATTGGCTAAAGGATAACCATCCCGTAAACAATTTATATTTTGGTAACTATGAAATGGCTTCTATCTATGCAAGAAAAAATAAAAAACACGGTGGTGCCCTCATTCTAGTTGAAAAAGGACAAATATTTTCCGAATTAGAACCAATAAAAAGGCTATCAATTGAATCTGAAATTGAAATATGTGCAATTCGCTTCAGCATAAATGACACAAAAGTTGCTGTTGTAACAGGGTACAGACCACCAAGCGGTAAAATTAGTACCTTCATGGAATGTCTAACACAAGCACTCCACCTTGCATCTGAACGTTCTGACTTCACTGTTCTTTGTGGGGATTTTAATATAAACTGTCACAAATCGATTTAAATACCAAACTGCTGTCTGATATTTTCAATTCGTACCAGATGAGCAAAAATCCCCAAGGTGCAACCAGAATATTCACATATAAGAATACACACACTAGTTCAACATGCATTGATTACATGGTGACCAGCCTTCCCCAATCAAAATTTGAGTGCTATATAGTGCAACCAAATATAGCTGATCACTTGGCTCATATCCTGGTATACCAAGAAAAAATATTTCAGAGAATAAAAAAAATACAATCTCATCTAACATGAGACGTAGTTTATGTGATGACAATATTGCTGAATTGCAAAATCGGTTAATTCATGAGGATTGGACTCTAATATACCATTTACAAATAGACGAAGCATTTAATTATTTTTATAACATACTGCTTTGGTGCTTCGATGTATCCTGTCCAAAGAAGCAGACCTACATGAAATCCAACCATAAAAGTTGGATAACTCGTGATATAATCGATGAAGGTAAAAAATTGAAGGAAATGTTCTGGCTTCTCTCTAACTCCCAAAAAGCTGAAACTCACTTGATTGAACAGTATAAATCAAGATTGCGAGAGCACAAACAAAATGTAAAGTTGTCAAAAAAAAAATATTTTAATTCTAAAATAAACCAGTCAGAAAACAAAACTAGAGAGACATGGAAGATTATCAATGAAGAACTAGGAAGAAACAAAAATAAGTTAAAAAAATCAATATCCCTAGAACAAGATGGTGGGTTAGAAACAGACCCAGATGGAGGTCAGAACTATTTGCTGAATACTTTTCAAATGCAGCAGAAATTTCTGTGTCAAATCACTTCGGCAAAACTTGTCTTTACCCTGTACTGTTACTGAAAATGTAAATATAATTCAACCCTTTCAATCCCATCCAATTACTGAATATGAGATAATAAAGCCCTATCCGAAATGAAGAATAAAAAATCGGCAGGCTTCGATGAACTCTCAATCGTCACAATTAAGAAAATATTACCTGCCATTATTGTACCATTAACCTACCTAATGAATCAATCTCTAATTCAAGGATACTTTCCAGAAGTTCTGAAAAAATCACTCGTTATACCTGTACATAAAAAAGGTAATTCCACCGAGATGGATAACTACAGGCAAATATCTTTGCTATGCTCCTTATCCAAATTATTTGAAAAAGTTGTAGCCCTCAGAGTTATAGATCATTTGGAAACAAATAAGCTTCTATGCACGTCTCAGCATGGATTCAGGAAACATAAATCTATAGAAACAGCTTCCTATAACCTCCTGAATTTTATATACACAGAAATTGATAGTAATAAATATGTGATCTCACTATTTTTCGACTTATCAAAAGCATTTGATACAGTGTGCTCTGAATTTCTCATCAATAAACTATCAATCTTCGGGTTTCCACGAAATATGATAAATTGGATAGAATCTTATATGACAAATAGAGATATGGTCGTAATCTGCAATGGATTGTCATCTGAGTCGAAAACTGTTAAACTCGGTGTGCCACAGGGTTCTGTTCTAGGACCGTCCTCTATGTCAACGATCTTCCTCAACACATAATGGAAGGCTATGTTACAATGTTTGCTGATGATACTACGATAACTATATCGGGTGAAAACGCTGAGCAACTCATCAGCAAATCAGAACGCATTATTGATCAGTTCAGCACCTGGTGCCAAAGAAATAAGCTCATTCTAAATACTTCAAAATCGATCAGTGTTAATTTTCACTTCAGACGAAATATTCCAAATGGTCTATGCCCAAACTATGATATTCAAGCTTCTGAAGAAATAAAATTTTTGGGTACCTACCTAGACGACAATTAAATTGGGAAAAACAAGTGGATCTAATTTGTGCCAACTTGAATAAAGCATACTATGCCATAAAGCAGTTGAAATCCAGTTTGGATGAACCTGGCTTACTCAACATATATTATGCCATGGTCTAGTGTCATCTAAGTTCAAATGTTATGGCCTGGGGCAGGGCAAGGGATTTTTCCAGAATTTTCTTAGCAGAAACGCGTCATAAGGTTAATCTTCAATATGGTACTTCCGAGATAGCTGTCGGCCCGTTTTATAGATAAAAAATATTAACAGCCTCTTCTATCTTCATCCTCAAATGTATTATGTTTGTCAGGCAAAACCCCAAATTATATGAGAAGACTGCTACAGAACGAGTCATAATACAAGAAATGGTGATCTTTGAGAATCCCACAACATCAAATGTCAAATTATAAAAATCCCTCATTATAATGCCATTACTTGCTTCAATAAGTTACCAAATGTAGTCAAAAGAATTAGAAGTGATAAGATATTCCATGATTGCATTAAAAAATTTCTTTTAGAGAAATGCTATTATAGTTATCAAGATTTCCTAACTGACAATCTCACAAATAATTTCAATCAGTGTTCCCAATTTTAATTAGGGTAAATTTTGTGAATGTTGTAAAATGCTCGCATACCTTTTATGTATGTGAGTATATATGTGTATTTGTATATATTTATATAGGTAAACCTGTGCTCGTTTTTATTTTTTTGTATTTTTACTTAATTTTCTTGAAGCTGACTTACCATATATACCAAGTGTATCAAAAACGGTGAATAAAAATTATTATTATTATTATTATTATTATTATTATTATTATATAATAACTCATATGTTGATTATACTGCTGATTAACAAATTCCTCTAGAAATCGAGAGTACAACCTTCGATAACGACCAGAATTATCTGCATGATAATGCAAACAATTTTCGTTCAGACAACGGAATAAACACTTATTGTTCCGAATATAACAATGAGCCAGAGAACTATTACGATGAATACGATGTGCACTATAGCCCACATAATGACTTCCTTGTAAAAGATGAAAATAATCAAAATTTTCAAGAAGCTCATTTATCAATCAAACCGTCTATCAGTAAACCAGAAACTATACACCATGTTACAGACACATTGACGAACCGAATGAAAAACTTATCAGTGGAAACGACAGACCAAAATTTTGCTTAAATACAATGAAATCCCATAATTTGTATTATATAGTTGACGCAACTCGAAAATTTAAAATCCTTATAGATACTGGAGCTGAAATTTCAGTTTTTAAGAATAAAACATGTGAAAAATACATACAGAGATACCCAGAAAGATTGCCTATATCCGGTATTTCCAATGAAGAAATTTTAGTCACAGAATCGGTATACATTCCATTTCAAACTCATGATCCCCATAAAGTATATGTTTATGATCTAGATATAGAATTCGATGGAATTTTAGGATGTGATTTTCTAGAACATTATGAAGGAATTGTTGACATCCCGAGTAGACAATTAATTGTGAATTATAAAACTCTTCCCCTATATAAAGAAAAGTATGATTTGAAACCAACTCAAACAAAATTGTCACAAAATCAGTTGTCACCAAAATTACCTCAAAAACCTCAAATTAAAAAAAAAATAACTCAAACCAATTCATGAATGAACGAATTGTGAATTTTCAATCGAAAAATCCAAATGTAACAATTAACGCAAGGAAAATTCATAACATAATTGAAATTGAACTTAGAACAGAAAAGGTCCTAAAACTAAATTCAAATTTAAAAAATTCTGAAGCAATACTGATTGCTCAAACGAAAGAAAAAGTACGAATTCCAAATGCAATTATTAAAACAAATGAAAAAGGAGAATTTTTAACAACAGTTCTCAATGCAAATGCTATTCCAAAAACAATTGATTTTTCTGATATAATTTTAGAACCAATCCAAAATTATGAAGAAATTTTAAGTTTTAATGAAAACCAAGAACAAAATTTTGAAAATGAAAATGATGATCAAAATTTCAGTAGAAGAATTGAAATTCAAAAAAACTTAAGACTTGAACATTTGAATGATGAAGAAAAAGAAATGCTAGAAAATTTATGTTTAAATTTTTCCGATATTTTTTATCTTGAAGGAGACAATCTAACATTCACGAATGAAATCAAACATAAAATATATACAGGTGATGCTAAACCGATATTTACTAAGTCATATAGATACCCATACGTGCATAAGGAAGAAGTAAAAAACCAAATTTCAAAAATGCTTGACCAAAATATAATTAGACCTTCAATTTCACCCTGGTCATCTCCAGTTTGGGTGATACCAAAAAAATTGGATGCCTCCGGGAAACAAAAATGGAGAGTAGTAATTGATTATCGAAAATTAAATCAAGTAACAGTTGATGATGAATATCCATTGCCAAATATTTCTGACCTATTAGATCAACTTGGACAATGTACATATTTTACAACTTTGGACTTAGCCTCAGGTTTTCATCAAATCGAAGTTGATGAAAAAGATATCCCAAAAACAGCTTTCTCTATTGAGAACGGTCATTACGAGTACCTTCGTATGCCCTTCGGTTTAAAAAATAGTCCTTCAAGTTTTCAAAGGGTTATGGACAATATTCTACTTGGAATACAAAATGAACGGTGCCTAGTATATATGGATGATATAATAATTTACTCACCAACACTTCATGACCATATTTCACGACTTACAGAAGTTTTCAAGAGACTACAGAAAGCTAACCTCAAAATCCAACCAGACAAATGCGAATTTCTAAAAAAAGAAGTTGCATACCTTGGACACATAATTTCAGAAGGAGTCAAACCAAATCCTGATAAAATTAATGCAGTAGTAAATTTTCCTCAACCAATTAATCAAAAAGAAATTAAACAATTTCTAGGACTTGCAGGTTATTACCGAAGATTTATTCCAAACTTTGCCAAAATCTCAAAACCAATGACAAAATTGCTACAAAAAGAAACCCCATTTAAATTTGATGAATAATGTCAAAAATCATTTAATGAATTAAAAGAATACCTTTTTAAAACACCGATATTAATTTATCCAAATTTTGAAGAAACTTTTATACTTTCAACAGACGCATCTGCTTTTGCTATTGGAGCTGTATTATCTCAAGGCCCTATAGGAAAAGATTTACCTATTGCCTATGCCCCACGAACTTTATGTGGAGCAGAAACAAAACACTCAACGATTGAAAGAGAACTCTTAGCAATCGTTTGGTCAGTTAAACATTTTAGACCCTATCTTTACGGAAGAAAATTCAAACTTTATTGTGACCACAGACCTTTAACATGGATTTTTAGTATAAAAGACCCAGGAAGTAGACTTGCACGTTGGCGACTTGAACTTATGAAATCATATATAAACCCGAAAAACATAATAAAAACACGGATGCACTTTCTCGAATAAAAATAAACCACTTTAAAGAAGTTTCAGAATTTCATCAAAAAATTTTATCAAATAATAACGACGAAGATTCAGATAATTCAGTTGACACTGAAATTGCCACTGAAACAGTCGAAGGAGAATTTAAAAATTTTGTGAACATATTTCAAACAAAATCAATAATTGATTATTCGAAAATCCAATTTTCAAATTCTCAACTCGATGATAAAACTCATAAGAATATTATCATTATAATACAACAGAATAAAGTTACACATTTTCATGAGAAAGTAATTGAAGATTTTTTTGAAGAAAATTACGACTTCAATTCTAGAAAAGTAAATGTACTTTCAAGTAAATCAGTCAAAAACAGAAAATATTTTGTTGTCCCCATTCCATTTGATGCTGTTAAAGCTTTGCAAATGATGTTCTTTTCATTATATAAAGACAAACACCTATTCAAAGCAAATGAAACGTACTATCTTGAAAACAACCCTGACCTACCAACACAAGAAATGCTTTCGTACATATTAGCTGACATTGAAGAGATAAAACTGATCATATGTCAAAATATTGCTACAATACCTGAACAAGATATGATTCCCATTATCCTTGACCAGTACCATAACGGAAAAGCAAATCTTCACCGTGGAATAAATGAAACGTTGAGAAGAATAAAACAAAAATATGACTGGCACGGAATTTCGAAAAATGTTGAAAATTTCATAAAAAAGTGTGAAATTTGTCAGAAATCAAAAATTTGTAGACAAAATTCAAGTAACCCATTTGTGATTACTGAAACACCAAAAACACCAATCGAAAGAATAAATATTGATATTATGCAAATACCCACTGATAATTACATTCTTACTATACGGGATGAACTCACAAAGTTCACTCAAGCATACCCATTGGAAAATAAAACAGCAAAATCAGTAATTCATACACTTTTCATATTTTTCCAACATTATGGAACACCCCTCCGAATCCATTGTGATTCAGGAAAAGAATTTAATAACACCCTAATGAAAGACCTTTGTTTACTCTATGATATGAAACTTACATTTTCAAGTGTCGATCATCCACAATCAAATGGATCCCTCGAAAGATTTCATGCGACATTAATGGAAATGATACAAATGAATTTATTAGAAAACCCAGACGAACACCCTCTGAATATATTACCATATGCAGTAATGTGTTATAATAATTCAACTAACAAAACACATGGTTTTACACCGTATGAACTTATTTTTGGTCATACAGCAGGTAGACCACCTGAAAAAACCTATAATCAAGAACAACTAATTAGTAAATATGTTAGAGATTTAAATAATAAGATTTCATATTATTATAAATTAGCTTGTGAACGAACACAAAAACAGAAAGAGAAATCCAAAAACTTTTAAAAAAATAAGAAAATCTCCTGAAATAAAAGGAAAAAAGTATATGTAAAAAAAAATAAATCCTTTAATAAAAGTGAAAAACCTGAATAAAAAAAGAAAAACTACAAAACAAATTTAATGGTCCCTTCGAAATTATCGAAGTCTATAAAAATTCAGCTTTACTGAAAAATTTGAAAACAAATCAACAAAGCAAATTTAATTTTGATATGATAAAACCATTTCACGAATAAAGTAGTATTTCATTTATTGCAGGATGCATAGAATCCTGGTATTGATACTCTTCCCGCTGAGTATAACTCAAGAACAGATTCAGCTCAACCCGAACCAACCCCAATATACAGGCCAATACGCACCTCCATATAATCTCCAAAGTATTAATAATACTATAGGAATCTTCTACCACGAAGAAAGGCATGCAAGAATATCAAACGATAAATGGACACTTCTCGTATATAAAGATATTACCCTTGTAAGAAAAGCACAATCAAGATATATTGAATGAACTACTTTTATTCTTAGAAACCGACAACCCCCGTATGAAATATTTTTATGCATATATAAGAACGCATATTAATCTTTAAAATCAAATTGCTAATTCCCTTGAAGTAAAATATTATCAAATCAAAGTAGATACTGAAGAATTTAATCCCAGAATAAGACGCGGAATTATAAATGGTATAGGAAGCATCTGGAAAGCCATATCTGGAAACCTTGATGCTTCAGACGGAGAATATTTTACAAATTCAATTAATTAATTATATAAAGATGAACACCAGATTGAGAATTTATTGAAAAATCAAATTTCTGTAACTACTTCTGTTATTAGAAATGTTAATGAAACAATCCAAAAATTACAAGTCGACGAAGCTACATTTAATGAAGATATTAAGGAAACAGAAAAAACTGATAACGTTCAGCCAAATTCAAAACTATCAATATCTGTGAAGCCCTTATGGAAAATTATTTATTTTTAGAAGATTATATCAATGATATTTTGAATTCAATAACTTTTGCTAGACTTAAAATTATCCATACGTCAATCATAAAACCAAATGATCTTGTAAATTCACTACAAGAAATTTCCCAATCACTTCAATTGAATTATTTGCCTTTACAACCGAAAATCTCGAATGTTGCGAAGTATCTCGATTTAATTGAACTTTCAGCATTCCAAACAGACACAAAGATTATTTTTATTTTAAAAATACCTCTTGTAGAACCTGAAATCTTTACCGTTTACCGACTTTATCCTATCCCTATTTTGGATAACAGAACAGGTTTACATCATATTTTACCCACTTCCATTAAATATATTGGAAGAGACGATGATTCTTTGTCATATGTTGTAATCCCAAATTTTGAACATTGTAAATCACTTTACCCAGAAACCAAGATTTGTGAACAAGTACTTCCATATCCAATTGATAATAGTGCAATGTGTGAAGCGCAAATTTTTAGACACTTGTTAGAATTGCCGAAAACATGTCAAACTTCGTTGCTCTTTGCAAAAGATTATAATATCTATGAAATCAATATCAATACATGGCTTATTACAGTTTCAGACCCTTTACCAATATCTTTGAATTGCAAAGGAAATGATCCAAAAACCCAAATAATTAACGTAAATTCTATTTTGAAAATGAATCAAAACTGCAATGCATTCATTGGTAGTACAAGAATTCATGCTAAAAATGTCATATACACTGAGAAAAATGTTACATATAAATTTCGAGAAATAACGATACCATTTCAATGTTGTTCAGACTTGCCTGAAAAAGGAAATATTCCAAAACTGAAACCATTGAAACTGAATAAAATTAATGCTGATGATTTGAATACCGCTCAATATAAATTGAATGAATATTCTGATCAACTTGATAAATTAATTAATGAACCTTTTGTCACAAAAAATATTTCTTGGTTTACCTATTTTACAATTACTTTGATTATTGCCTTGATTATTTTATATTGTTTTTGCAAATGTAAACGTAAGAAGAATCTAAGAATTGGAATAATGACATCAAGAGATGATGGACCACCTTCACCACCAAGAAATCCAAGAAGTAACTTTGGACCCATTACAAGATTCTTCCCCAGGAGAAGACCTAGCGTCCAAATTGGAGAACCTGTAGAAGAAGACATTGAACTCAATCTAAACTCACCAAATTCTTCAAAGAATTACGTCTGAAAAGTTGCTGCACCATATAGCATCAACTTTTTCATAAAAAGGGGAGTTGTTATATCCAAACTAGACAATAGCCCTTTGTCCACAACTACGCAATACAATTACGCAGTTGGGTCACCTTCCTCATATTAACCTTCGGATCCTACAAGCTAAGCAGGAGATAAGATGTTTACCCCAGAACTCCGGCACCAACCAGAAGACCTTCGAGTCAGCATCTAGAAATCTATAAAGCCAGGAGACTTCGACTTCAGAGCAGATTCTAATTCAGACTTCGATTATTATCCACACTTCTATTCAGAGTCAGACAGACTTCAGTTCACTTACTAATATTGAAAATATTGTATTATTGTTGTATCAGTGTAATATTGAAAATAATAAACTTTTTTAAAAAGACAAACGCACAAGCCACGATATAACATGTATGCATGAATTTTATATCGTACACTTCCTAACAAACACTATAAATAATGAAACTAATGCAATTTTAAAATTACATCATAAAAATTTATGAATGTCATATCACTCCAATTTAAAATTGTGGTTATGGTCATCATCTGAGCTATAAACCAGTGTGTCGAAATTATGCACATATGATCACATTCGGTAATAAATCAAGTCAAAATTAAGGGAACATATTTATGTAAAATAGTTACGTAAATACTCCATCATATTTCTAAGATACTTAAAACCACAGATTTACGTAATAAGTTTATGTAAGTATGTTGTAGCTAATACGTAAAAACTTACGGTCAATATAGTATCTTCTGTTTTACTTAACTGCTACGTCAAGTTGTTACTTCAATATTAGATTGGCAATACTGCAGAAGGTTCAATGTCTGATTTATGTTGGTAACATCCAGATTCTTTGACAAATGACAATTTCTCAGTGTTGAGTGTTTTAGGTTTTAGCATTAGGCAAGGTAATGGCAGTTTTTAGTAAGACATTTTGTTTATTTGGCGTCTGTTAATTGTGTTATTTCGAAAATTGTATGATATATATATATATATTATCACCACACTGTGAAACTAAGTAGGTAAATCTTTGATTAAGACAGAATGCCCTACCCCAACCTTTCTAAGAGACAGCAGAGAAGAATTTGATCAAATAATGAAAGTCCAAATCAAGTATCAAATAATGAAAGTTCCCCAAAAGGAGGTAGTAACGCTGAAGAACTTCAGTTAGAAAATGACGATGTGAAAACTTCTTTGGTAAGTTATATTAAAAATTCTAATTGCTGCACTTTTTCTTTCATTCAATTCATTACAGACACACTTCGAAAAATAGAAAGAATTTTCAATTCACAGTCAACTTTGGAAGATAAATCTTTCTAACTTTCAATTAATTTTTTTATTGGTGGAATCAGCGACCTATCATTCCACTATGACGAAACTCAGGGAGATTGAAAAATGTTATCAGAGAAATTTATACATTCTTTCAAGGAATCATTTTCCCAAATTCTGTGGGCACCTTATGAAATGAACCCATATTTGGCTTTTATTTCATTTATCTGAATATACTTACATTTTATAGGCCCATCTCTTCAAATCTTTGGGTGGTAAAGATGCAAAAGATCATCTGTATAGATGCCTTGGCCATTATTTACCAATGAGTTGGCTACTACGTTCCTGGTTCGGACAAAGGGGAATTACAAAGCCAAAGACTTGTATTCCATAAAAATATTAACAGGTAATATATTTTAAACTTTGGTTGCAAAAATCATTATTATTAATATTTTCAGAGAGTATTAATAATAGCAATCATCCTGATGTATCATATTCAGTACATAGATAAACATGCAGGAAATGGTTCCCATTAAGCCAAAGGCTCAATAGAGAAATCAAGAAAAAAATGCAGAAAGCCAATGAATAATGATCATTGACAGAAGAAAAGAAGCAATTATTTTGTTTTATTTCTAATGCCAAAATAAATTGTGATTTTAGCAATAGAAATTAAATAATTTATTTTTTTATACTGAACTTTATTTTCTCCATTGTGATCTGGCAGTATGAAATTATCAATATAGAATTACATGCAAAGTCATGCTTCCTGTATTTCTTTTCACAAAAAGTTATTGAAATTTACTGTCAAAACTAAACATACAATTTTCAAATGATACTCATATTATCATGTTTATGTACCATATATCACAAGTAGATAAGTAGTCTTTGTGGTGGTTATCTACGATGGAGACTGGATGGACTGGTTGTACACAATCAAAATTGTACAAATAACCCTTCACCAATCAACTCACTTTACACCTACATGCACATTTAGATAACTTATCATCAGTAGATAATCTACACTGTAGATTATAGTTATCAAGATTGCATATAAGTAGGTCTAAAGTGAGTAGTGTGAAGGTTATTTGTACAATTTGATAGTGATCATCTACATAGCAATGATGAAAAGCTACATAACATATAGTGTATGTTATGTAATATTTATGTCTGTTTGTTACATTGTTATGTAATATTTATATAATCAAATAATATAAAATATATGTGAAGTAGTTACATCATAGTTATGTAAAAGTTACATAACATCTAATGTATATTATGTCACATTGTGACATAATATTTACTTAATAAAATTATATAAAATATATGTAAAGTAGTTACATTAGTGTTATGTAAAAATGAGGTTGTATTTGTGGCGGACATTTCGCCATAACAGTGACATAAATTCTACATAACATAGTTACGTAACAAGTAATATTACTTATGTAACATACATGTCAATTTTACATAATTGTGTTTGCTGGGTTTATATTTATATACAAATATATATAATTTTTAAAAAATACATAACATTTTCACCTAGATGTATGTGAAGTTATCAACGAATTTCTCAGAAATGAGCTGAAAAAAAAAAGATTTGGTGTGGCGGATTTTATGTAATTATTTACCATTATTTTTGGGGAGACCAAAACCAAAAAATTAATATATAAATGTATAGCGAACAATTAAATTATTGTTCCTTTGTATCAATACGAGTTGAAAAAAAAAGGATTTAGGTACGGAAGACTAAACAAAATTGAACGGAATATGGAGAAAAATGAGGAAAATCTTGAAAATAAATTATTATTGAAAAATCAACATCCACAAGAACCTCCGTGAAATTCCAACAAAATAAAAAGAAGGTCTTTCTGACTGTAAAATCTTTTTAAATCCGAAGAGAAAGTTTAAAAATGCATTTTTCTTGTGAATGTCGAATGAGAATAAAACTAAAACAATACCTACTTGAGAACTTGAGACATAGTTGGGATAAGGTCAAAACAACCGAGGACATTATTTAATCTGATGCCAATATATAGACTTTCATAAAGACCTCTTCAGGGCAATAAACAGTAGATTCCTTTTAGTTCAGAGTATAAAACTTCAACTAAAAAAGATATTTATTTTTCTTTGATATTCTTGTGAATTATTTACAATATAAATGGAATATTCATAAATATATATATATATATATATATGCCAAAAAAGTTTGTTTCTGTATATATATATATATATATATATATATATATAAGAAAAATCTACGAAACTATCGTAGATTTTTCTTCAATTAGTCAGTCAAGTCTACCCTTCTAGGTGGCTATGATCGGACGTAAACTAATCTGAAGACCTCAGGTAATGTCAGAAAAGTACAATCGCAAAATTTCAGTGACTAGTATGATAGCTAGGAATAAGTCAAGTTGGTAAAATTACATTTTCGTGTCAAACTATTATTTTTAAAATGGCGACAATTTTTTGACAAGCACTTTCCGAAAAAACGATTTTTTGACAAATCTAACGATACTAATTTATTTGCTATTGGATTAAAAATAAGAACACAAATTAAATATTACTAAGGAAAATACTGGATATAATTTATTTACTTTTGTCAAGTCTGCCATGGATAATAATTTATTTACTTTCACTGTAGTAAATTTTCAAAGTGCATTCCTCCTTGTTCAAGACACATTTCAGCTCGTTCAATTATTACTCTCAACACATTTCATAACATTTGAGGCGTTATACTTCTAAATGCCTGTAGAATTATTTCTTCCAAGATTTCGAGAGTGGTTGAGGCTGTTCCATAGTAAACCTTTTCTTTAACATATCCCCAAATAAAGAAATCGAGCACAGTGAGATCCGGTGAGCGGGCAGTCCACCGTACTGGACCATTGGCTGCAATAACTTGATTATCAAAATGATCTATTAAGTAATTAAGAACTTCTCTGGTATTATGAAGGGGTGTTCCATCTTGTTGGAAGTAAATTCGGCATAAAACTGCTAAAGGTAGATTATTTAGATGATCCTCGATTTCATTTTTAAGTACCTAACCCCTGTTAACTGACCTTAAAACAATATTGGCCCAATTATCCTGTTTCCAACGATACCAGCCCTGACATTGACGCCAAACCTTTCTTGAAAATTGCCCTCTCTCATTGCATGTTGATTTTGTTGGGCCCAGTCCGATTATTTTGCTTATTGGACATACCATTATTTGTAAATCTTGATTCGTCGGAAAATTGAATAAAGTTGATAACATTTGGGTTAACTCCATGATTTTGAAGCAGCCAATCATAAAACCCTACCCATCTATCGGCATCATCAGCATACAAATATTGATGTAACTGATTTAAATGCTCAATATCCGTGCTTTTTCAGTCATTTTCCTGCTGATTCGTGACTTATCTGCATTTTTTGCTAATTTCTCTTAAAGAAACCGTTTTATCAACCTCAACCATATCAAGAAAGTTAATCTCAGTCTCTTCATTTATGATAAACCTCTGTTCCGCCTCTCGATTTCCTTCTTGCCTAAAATGATTCTCAACATACGGAAAATACTGATTGGCTGGATGTTGCCGATTGGGATATCTCTGAGCATACAACTTAGCAGCATTCCTTGAATTTCTATGACATTCTCCAAATATTAATAATATATCCACTTTCTCACTTTGAGTATACTTTATTTTGAAGAAAAATTTAACTGAAATTTAATGAAAATTAAGAAACTTTTACTGTCTGCTCATAAAGCTTATGTCACTGGCATGACCTAAGTGAGTGTTTTGTTTTCCAGAGAAGACTTGATAACAATAACTACAAAATATTATGCATCATGGCTATCCATGGCACACTTGACAAAAGTAAATAAATTATGATTCAGTATTTTCGTAGTAATATTTAATGTATGTTCTTATTTTTAATCCAACCGCAAATAAATTAGTATCGTCAATTAAGCCAAACAAATCTTTTTTTGGAAAGTGCTTGTCAAAAATGGTCGCCATGAAAATAATAATTAGACACGAAAATGTAATTTTGCCAACATGAGTTATTCCTAGCTATCATACTAGTCACTAAAACTTTGCGATTGTAATTTTCTGACATCACCTGACGTCCGATCATGGCCACCTAGATGAAATATCAGAAGTGACTCTAAAAAAATGAAGAAGGTAAACACTTTTAAAATGTCAAATTCTCATCCAGAATTGTCTCAGAAATCCAAAAATGTTACAATATTTCCATTTAAAAATTCAAAACAGGAGCCATTTCAGTGAAACGGAAGTGACCGGAAAGTGAAAAATATGCGAAAGTTCTCCTCTTCGCATACCATTTACCTATACCAAATCTCATTTTGATACACCTAATATTCTAGAAGTTATGACTTGTCTGAATGATTCGTTGACACCCGGTATATGTTACGAAAACGAAATAATCCAAATAACTCTTCTCCAGGAATAGATGGGATTACTACTAAAACATTGAAACATACATTCGTATATTATATCTGCAATCTTATATATAATCAACTTAATATTTGAAACAGGCATAGTCCCAGACAAATTTAAAACTTCAACAATAACCCCAATCTATTGAAATGGTAATGCGACATATATCTCTAATTACAGACCCATTAATATAAGTAATTTTTCCAAAATTTTCGAAAAATGCTTAAAAATTAGACTCTATGATCATCTAAACTAGCATAAAATATTACATAAAAGTCAATTTGGATTTAGGGAAAGTAAAAGTACCTCTGACGCAATGTATGAAATTGTTAACTCAATAAAAGACATTTCGAAAAAAAATACAAATGTATTGCAGTCTCCTAAGATTCAGCAAAGGCTTTTGACAAGGTCTCACATAATAGACTCCTAGAGGTTTTGGAAAATTACGGGATCCGTGGAACCGTGTCAGAAATCTTCCAGAACTACCTCAATAATAGAAAACATACTGTAAAAATTAGAGACTCAGTAAGTGAACCTTCAAATACTCAACTAGGCATCCCTCAGGGCACTGTATTGGGGCCATTACTCTTTATCACATACATTAATTCACTACTAAGCCTCAATATAAGTAAATCTGCAATCTCATATGCAGATAACACTGTATTGATCTTCGAAGACGACTCTTGGGATGGTGTAAAAGTAAAAGCGGCAGAAGGTGTCCAAAATGTTAAAGAGTAGCTGGATTTTAATAAACTCTCACTTAATACAAAAAAATTTACATAGCATTTTCAATCACAAATTATAATAGACCTATCTACAATAATCTTACAATTAAGAACTCTACTGATCTCATAACAGAAGGTGACAATATCACGTATTTAGATGTTATCATCGATAAACATCTTAAATGGGACCTAAATGTCGTTGAATTAGTGAAAAAAGTCCGTAGACTCATATACAAAATGTACCATATCCGTAAAATCCTAAATAAAGAACAAATATGATTGTATATAGATCACTAGTAGAATCGCTTATAAGGTATGGCATATTAGTATGGGGTGAATCATATGAGAACACCCTTCATCAACTAAATGTAGTCCAAAATTACATACTAAAAGTTATGTTCAATAGAGGTAAGCTCTTTTCAACCAGTTTATTATATAATGAAAACATTTTAAATGTCAGATATCTTTATTTCATAACAATTTCAACATTCAACATCTCCAACAAAACACACGAGCAAAACATAATGAACAAGTAGCAATTCCAATGTGTTAAAAAGACTCCTAGCAAAGATTTGTCAATTATTTGGCACCAAAAGTTTTTAATATACTGCCTCTAGAAATGAAAGCATCTAGCACTGTGAAACTATTCAATAAAAATTGTAAAAAATACATTTGTACAAACTACAACAAGTTTAAAGCTTTGTTATGAAAGGCATTTACACTTAAAAGGTACTCAACAAATTTTAGATTAATTATTTATGTTACCTATTATCATTTACACACTAGAAGGTATTATAATTATAACACAAAACAAACACTTTAACCAGATACTCGACCTATATCTTAAATTACAATAATCTAGTTAGCCGATATTTGCACATAAAAGTGTTATACACTTAGGTGAAAAAATAAATAAAAATAAAATGCAACCTATAATTCCCATAGTTTTTATACATATGTTATAACTGTATATTATGTGAGCAATTTAAATAAGTTTGTGCTGGTCTACTGGCTCGAGTACCTTTTGTTCGAACTCACGGTAAATCCTATAGTACGCGATTTTATTTCCCAATCTGTATGATCATTTTCGTTCAGAATATGTTTTGTTTTTGTGAGTCAAAACTATTGACTGAATAGATGACACAAAAATTAACGTAGTTTCATCATGAACAGAAGAAATTATTGAGGATACCGAAAGAATAGAATGGGTAAACATTACGAAATTATTAGTAGTTTGTAAATAATGGGTAGCTTGATTAGAGATGTTTCAAAATAATTTGGCAGAGTGGTTGCAGGGGAAATTTAAAAATGACCTGCCCTGTAAAGATTGATCAATGGTGGCAACGTGAAAGTTTCCTAATAATCTTGAAAAATAACGGGATACATCAATAATGATTAAGAAAAAATAACTCTTTTATCGAAAAATCGGCATATAACTCGGGATCGAAAAATCGTCATATAACTCGGGATCGAGAAAAAAACACTTTGAAATCACCAGTACATGAAGAAAATGGGATCTTTCCAATGTCGAATGGAAAACTTCCTTGAATTGAGGAGAAAAGTTCGAAAATAAGGAAAAACACTAGATTTTTTTACCTATCAATAAAAAAT
Organism: Gonioctena quinquepunctata; assembly: GCA_018342105.1. Lineage (NCBI taxonomy): Eukaryota > Metazoa > Arthropoda > Insecta > Coleoptera > Chrysomelidae > Gonioctena > Gonioctena quinquepunctata. The sequence goes on along the minus strand of JAFIRS010002108.1, from coordinate 142,702 downwards.
AAAGTTTTATAATCAAGAACGGAAAGGAGCCAACCATAAATTACGTTACACTTTGAAGTGTAACTCAGTGTGCTAGTGGAATGGAAAAGGAATGAGACTTTTGCAATATCATATAATCAAGCTATTCAAAATGTATTTTTTTCCTTTGGAAAATGTAACTAGCAATAATGATTAAAAATTTTAATTAATTTAAAATTATATATATATATATAATATATATAAATATATATAAATTAAAAAATTTTCAATTATGATTTTTAATCTCATTTTAGTATTCATCTCAGGTATCTTCATTATTTCTTACCATTTTTAATTACGTTCAGTTGATTTGATGGTTAAATCATTGTTGATTTAATAATGATAACATGAACTCTGTATTTAGTAGAAATTATGCACAATTGAAAAGATTCTTTCCTTTAGACCAATCATTATTGCTAGTTACATTTTCCAAAGGAAAAAAATACATTTTGAATAGCTTGATTATATGATATTGCAAAAGTCTCAATCCTTTTCCATTCCACTAGCACACTGAGTTACACTTCAAAGTGTAACGTAATTTATGGTTGGCTCCTTTCCGTTCTTGATTATAAAACTTTAATTTTTTATTGATAGGTAAAAAAATCTAGTGTTTTTCCTTATTTTCGAACTTTTCTCCTCAATTCAAGGAAGTTTTCCATTCGACATTGGAAAGATCCCATTTTCTTCATGTACTGGTGATTTCAAAGTGTTTTTTTCTCGATCCCGAGTTATATGACGATTTTCCGATCCCGAATATATGCCGATTTTTCGATAAAAGAGTTATTTTTTCTTAATCATTATTGATGTATCCCGTTATTTTCAAGATTATTAGGAAACTTTCACGTTGCCACCATTGATCAATCTTTACAGGGCAGGTCATTTTTAAATTTCCCCTGCAACCACTCTGCCAAATTATTTTGAAACATCTCTAATCAAGCTACCCATTATTTACAAACTACTAATAATTTCGTAATGTTTACCCATTCTATTCTTTCGGTATCCTCAATAATTTCTTCTGTTCATGATGAAACTACGTTAATTTTTGTGTCATCTATTCAGTCAATAGTTTTGACTCACAAAAACAAAACATATTCTGAACGAAAATGATCATACAGATTGGGAAATAAAATCGCGTACTATAGGATTTACCGTGAGTTCGAACAAAAGGTACTCGAGCCAGTAGACCAGCACAAACTTATTTAAATTGCTCACATAATATACAGTTATAACATATGTATAAAAACTATGGGAATTATAGGTTGCATTTTATTTTTATTTATTTTTTCACCTAAGTGTATAACACTTTTATGTGCAAATATCGGCTAACTAGATTATTGTAATTTAAGATATAGGTCGAGTATCTGGTTAAAGTGTTTGTTTTGTGTTATAATTATAATACCTTCTAGTGTGTAAATGATAATAGGTAACATAAATAATTAATCTAAAATTTGTTGAGTACCTTTTAAGTGTGTAAATGCCTTTCATAACAAAGCTTTAAACTTGTTGTAGTTTGTACAAATGTATTTTTTACAATTTTTATTGAATAGTTTCACAGTGCTAGATGCTTTCATTTCTAGAGGCAGTATATTAAAAACTTTTGGTGCCAAATAATTGACAAATCTTTGCTAGGAGTCTTTTTTACACATTGGAATTGCTACTTGTTCATTATGTTTTGCTCGTGTGTTTTGTTGGTGATGTTGAATGTTGAAATTGTTATGAAATAAAGATATCTGACATTTAAAATGTTTTCATTATATAATAAACTGGTTGAAAAGAGCTTACCTCTATTGAACATAACTTTTAGTATGTAATTTTGGACTACATTTAGTTGATGAAGGGTGTTCTCATATGATTCACCCCATACTAATATGCCATACCTTATAAGCGATTCTACTAGTGATCTATATACAATCATATTTGTTCTTTATTTAGGATTTTACGGATATGGTACATTTTGTATATGGGTCTACGGACTTTTTTCACTAATTCAACGACATTTAGGTCCCATTTAAGATGTTTATCGATGATAACATCTAAATACGTGATATTGTCACCTTCTGTTATGAGATCAGTAGAGTTCTTAATTGTAAGATTATTGTAGATAGGTCTATTATAATTTGTGATTGAAAATGCTATGTAAATTTTTTTGTATTAAGTGAGAGTTTATTAAAATCCAGCTACTCTTTAACATTTTGGACACCTTCTGCCGCTTTTACTTTTACACCATCCCAAGAGTCGTCTTCGAAGATCAATACAGTGTTATCTGCATATGAGATTGCAGATTTACTTATATTGAGGCTTAGTAGTGAATTAATGTATGTGATAAAGAGTAATGGCCCCAATACAGTGCCCTGAGGGATGCCTAGTTGAGTATTTGAAGGTTCACTTACTGAGTCTCTAATTTTTACAGTATGTTTTCTATTATTGAGGTAGTTCTGGAAGATTTCTGACACGGTTCCACGGATCCCGTAATTTTCCAAAACCTCTAGGAGTCTATTATGTGAGACCTTGTCAAAAGCCTTTGCTGAATCTTAGGAGACTGCAATACATTTTATTTTTTTTCGAAAGTCTTTTATTGAGTTAACAATTTCATACATTGCGTCAGAGGTACTTTTACTTTCCCTAAATCCAAATTGACTTTTATGTAATATTTTATGCTAGTTTAGATGATCATAGAGTCTAATTTTTAAGCATTTTTCGAAAATTTTGGAAAAATTACTTATATTAATGGGTCTGTAATTAGAGATATATGTCGCATTACCATTTCAATAGATTGGGGTTATTGTTGAAGTTTTAAATTTGTCTGGGACTATGCCTGTTTCAAATATTAAGTTGATTATATATAAGATTGCAGATATAATATACGAATGTATGTTTCAATGTTTTAGTAGTAATCCCATCTATTCCTGGAGAAGAGTTATTTGGATTATTTCGTTTTCGTAACATATACCGGGTGTCAACGAATCATTCAGACAAGTCATAACTTCTAGAATATTAGGTGTATCAAAATGAGATTTGGTATAGGTAAATGGTATGCGAAGAGGAGAACTTTCGCATATTTTTCACTTTCCGGTCACTTCCGGTTTCACTGGAAATGGCTCCTGTTTTGAATTTTTAAATGGAAATATTGTAACATTTTTGGATTTCTGAGACAATTCTGGATGAGAATTTGACATTTTAAAAAGTGTTTACGCCTTCTTCATTTTTTTAGAGTCACTTCTGATATTTCATCTAGGTGGCCATGATCGGACGTCAGGTGATGTCAGAAAATTACAATCGCAAAGTTTTAGTGACTAGTATGATAGCTAGGAATAACTCATGTTGGCAAAATTACATTTTCGTGTCTAATTATTATTTTTCATGGCGACCATTTTTTGACAAGCACTTTCCGAAAAAAGATTTGTTTGGCGAATTGACGATACTAATTTATTTGCGGTTGGATTAAAAATAAGAACATACATTAAATATTACTACGGAAAATACTGAATCATAATTTATTTACTTTTGTCAAGTGTGCCATGGATAGCCATGATGCATAATATTTTGTAGTTATTGTTATCAAGTCTTCTCTGGAAAACAAAACACTCACTTAGGTCATGACAGTGACATAAGCTTTATGAGCAGACAGTAAAAGTTTCTTAATTTTCATTAAATTTCAGTTAAATTTTTCTTCAAAATAAAGTATACTCAAAGTGAGAAAGTGGATATATTATTAATATTTGGAGAATGTCATAGAAATTCAAGGAATGCTGCTAAGTTGTATGCTCAGAGATATCCCAATCGGCAACATCCAGCCAATCAGTATTTTCCGTATGTTGAGAATCATTTTAGGCAAGAAGGAAATCGAGAGGCGGAACAGAGGTTTATCATAAATGAAGAGACTGAGATTAACTTTCTTGATATGGTTGAGGTTGATAAAACGGTTTCTTTAAGAGAAATTAGCCAAAAAATGCAGATAAGTCACGAATCAGCAGGAAAATGACTGAAAAAGCACGGATATCGAGCATTTAAATCAGTTACATCAATATTTGTATGCTGATGATGCCGATAGATGGGTAGGGTTTTATGATTGGCTGCTTCAAAATCATGGAGTTAACCCAAATGTTATCAACTTTATTCTATTTTCCAACGAATCAAGATTTACAAATAATGGTATGTCCAATAAGCAAAATAATCGGACTAGGCCCAACAAAATCAACATGCAATGAGAGAGGGCAATTTTCAAGAAAGGTTTGGCCGTCAATGTCAGGGCTGGTATCGTTGGAAACAGGATAATTGGGCCAATATTGTTTTAAGGTCAGTTAACAGGGGTTAGGTACTTAAAAATGAAATCGAGGATCATCTAAATAATCTACCTTTAGCAGTTTTATGCCGAATTTACTTCCAACAAGATGGAGCACCCCCTCATAATACCAGAGGAGTTCTTAATTACTTAATAGATCATTTTGATAATCAAGTTATTGCAGCCAATGGTCCAGTACGGTGGACTGCCCGCTCACCGGATCTCACTGTGCTCGATTTCTTTATTTGGGGATATGTTAAAGAAAAGGTTTACTATGGAACAGCCCGAACCACTCTCGAAATCTTGGAAGAAATAATTCTACGGGCATTTAGAAGTATAACGCCTCAAATGTTATGAAATGTGTTGAGAGTAATAATTGAACGAGCTGAAATGTGTCTTGAACAAGGAGGAATGCACTTTGAAAATTTACTACAGTGAAAGTAAATAAATTATTATCCATGGCAGACTTGACAAAAGTAAATAAATTATATCCAGTATTTTCCTTAGTAATATTTAATTTGTGTTCTTATTTTTAATCCAATAGCAAATAAATTAGTATCGTTAGATTCGTAAAAAAATCGTTTTTTCGGAAAGTGCTTGTCAAAAAATTGTCGCCATTTGAAAAATAATAGTTTGACACGAAAATGTAATTTTACCAACTTGACTTATTCCTAGCTATCATACTAGTCACTGAAATTTTGCGATTGTACTTTTCTGACATTACCTGAGGTCTTCAGATTAGTTTACGTCCGATCATAGCCACCTAGATGCAATATTAAAAGCGACTTTAAAAAAATTAAGTAGGCGTAAAAACTTTTTAAAATGTCACATTCCGATCCAGAATTATCTCAGAAATCCAAAAATTTTACAATAGTAAGGTGTTCTATTTAAAAATTCAAAACTGGACCCATTTCCGGTGAAACAGGAAGTGACTGGAAAGTGAAAAATATGCGAAAACTCTCCTCTTCACATACCATTTACCTATACCAAATCTCATTTTTATACACCTAATAGAAGTTCTAGAAGTTATGACTTGTCTAATAGATTCGTTGACACCTGGTATATGCCTCTAGACAAAGCACAAATAATGTTGCAGCTTTCAGTTTTAGTCGCAACCACAATATTTAAAGTTGCGAATGTGAGGTAAGCCAATAACTACTGAAAGAATGAGACAGCTGGATGCACTATCACTTGAGGCGAACAATAGGAAGGGGAAACATTCCCTAGTGGTCTAGTTAAATACTTGATTATCTATCATGTATATCTGTTAGATTCTGTGCTGGTCCACTGGCTCGAATATCTTTTGTTCTAACCCATTGTAAATCCTATAGTCCGCGATTTTATTTCCAAATCTGTATACAATACCTACCTGAAAATTATGTAGAGTTCGCTTATTAGTTCTTTACTTCTGATACACCCTGTATGTGACTCCTAGATCTAATAAATATGCCTAGAAAAATTGATGCCTATAATTGATTGAAATCAGCACAATCTACACAATCAATTTTCTCAACAATTCTGGCACACCCATTTTATATTATAATTCTGACATATTTATATCATCTGCTTTAGCTAGTCAATTTCACCTACATTATTTAATGACAATGGAAACAAATACCTAAAGAAATTAAATTACCCGTGTTATGTGAATATCTAAATAGTTTGGCAGAAAGGAACTGGAAATTGTGCAATTATTTGACAAATATTATAAATCAAGAACACTTTCAAAGTAAAAAATTAACTACATCGCTCTCATGAAACATAAATAGTTTTAAAGTCATAACAGTTTGAGTTCATGAAAAATAACATGGACAATTTATGTTATGTTATGTTTCAAGTGCAAACAGGATATATATAGTGATCACCACTGCCGACAGGAACTCCCTCAAGTCAAGTCTTGTCAACAGGATTGGCATTCTATTATAAAATATTTCTGAATGTGACATTTTTTTATTATATCACATTTCCACATTCACATATGTAACCACAAATCCAATAAGTCGTTTCTCAGCAGTTTTTTTTCTACTACAAAGTATTTAAACAAACACCAAGTTCCAATAAATAACAATTCAACGAAAGAACTAGTATTGAGTCGTCAAGTTCAACCTTGCCTGGTAAATGTGCCTGAAAATAATATTTTCAACTATAATACAAAGTATTAATTTCATAGATCAGTCTACATCTATCAAAATAGTCAAGTTTTAGGAATTAATTCCGATTTGAAACCAGGAAAAAGTGAACTGACTTGTGAAATGATCACACTTTGTACATTAGCTGAAATTGCAAATGACTGTATATTTATGCTTATAAGTTATTTATGCTTCTAGGGCTGCACTATTGGACAGATGAGTCTCCTATTGATTATTGAAGCACATTTCTCTATCTATTTACCATTTAATAAAAAATGTATAAATAGCTTAGTCATTATGTATCAATATAGGAATCATTGAAATATTATTCTTACAAACAAAAAAATAAACATATAACTTTATTTCAAGAGGTTGGAAGAGGAAAAATCTTCCAAGATTTTTCTTTTTTGTGGCTAAAACTCCATTAGATAGCTAGGTTTGTAAACTTAGTTTAAGGCAATGAAAAAGCCTACAGAATTCATCCCTCTGTTTCGGGAATTAAGATTAAGAATTTAGTTTTTTTCTTCTATTTCTAATTCTACTATAACAAATTCAAACTTCCTAGAAATAATCCTGGAAATAATCGAGTTTTTGATAATAAAGGGTCGAATATCTAGGCCTATCATCAATCTTCGATTTTGCTCCATAAAAACATAACTCCTGAAAATTTATTTCATGAATATTTTTGTGTTTGTGAATTTCATTTCAACCAATTGAGGGCTTTGAAAGAAGGGTTATGGAGTATTAAAACTCTAAAATAAATCTTACCTCCAATAGATAAAACCACGATCTCTCAAATCTGGATTATCGGAATCCTGAGTAGCCAAACTGAGCACATGCTGCACTAGGCCTTGTGTATGCTGAGGACGTTTCAAGAATAGTTTTACTACTGCTGTGAGTAGTTGTAATTGCACTTGAGCATTTTCATCAGCAAATCCTAAAAATGAATTTATATTAATTTTGCTATAAACACATTTTTCATAGAAATGTATAAAAACCCATTGAAATAACTATGATTTGCTTGTGCAACATAACACTGCAAATAATAAACAAGAAACATTATTTACCTACTATTCGAAAAGAAAAATGTTGATAATTTAATAATAATAATGTTGATAATAATAACAACGTTTATTGTCTACAATTTACAAAAGATATTTAGTTACAAAACATTCGAAAAAAGGGAGAAAAAATCGCAAAAGCTCTTTTCCACCTTGCCTGATATGTTTTAAAAGCTAATGTATAGTATTTCTAATCCCAATTGGACCGACATGAGAAGTTTCGAGAAGGAATTCTCTTCCACACGAATGAACTTTTTTATGATTGTACCAGGAACGCTTTGAAAGTAATAACACTGGTAGTATATAAATTTCCCATTTGCCGGGCAGTGCATATGAACACTCCTCGTAGTGCTCTTATTTTTATTGCCGTTCCAATTGGGATTAGAATAACTATAGCATAAGGTATATATAAACCATTTGATCCATATGTTAGTTAGACTGTTTAAGTTTTAGTTTCCAAGTAAAAAAGAGAATATTCGTTTTTTGAAGATATTTCTTGACAGTTCTGGAAAATTCAAAATTAATTCAATTAAAATGATGTGATGTAAGAAAAACATCCCTTTGATTTTGAAGTTTGGTGTATAGGTATTGTGAAAGTATCCTTTCTTATACTGATTGATTCTTATATTGGTGTACGCCCGTTCTATTTTTGATTTGGTCATTGAAATATTGCGGCAACTTTAATGTAATTAACTAGTGCGGAAATATTGTAGTCAGATACTGGACATGGTATGTAATGATCAGTTAATAATAATAATATAATAATAATAATAATCATAAGTTATTAGAAGGGCTTCTCTAAACGAAATATTGTAAACGGTGAGCATACATGCGTTCTGGTCTTTTCCAAAAGTAACTTGATATCTTGTTTGACTTCTCGTTTCAAGGAATAAATAAACCATATTTGATTTGCTTACAATGTGGTTAAAATGAACAGAAACATAAAAAACGTTATCAAAATATACACCAAGATTTTTTTAATGTGCTACCCATTTTATATTTTCGTTATGGATATGGAGGGTAGAAAGTTTGATTCAATGTTTGTTATTCGTCGGGCAGATCCTATGCTTATGGTAAGAGATTTATTAGGATTAATATGTGGCCCATAATTCTCGAAGTACTGTGAAATCATATCTAAAGTGTCATCCTCAAAATATGCACCATATGGGAAACTTATTGAATAAGAGTTTTTCGACAAAAAGTTATTTTTGGTAAAAGTTTGTGCATCCCCTAAAACTAAACATGCATCAATAAAATATAGTAAAACACACCTAATATACGAGGAGCCTTCAAAAATTTGATTTTGAGACAAGAGTAAAGTACCCTTATTTTGAAAAATCTCCTCGAGAAATGTTATTTAGAAAAGTTGTTCAGCATTAAAAAATACATCATGGCCATCTAAGTGAAATTTAATTTTTTTACCCATTTTTTTTAAATAGGGACTACGAAAAAAAAAATGCTAAAAAGATAAATAGACAACATCCAGTATACGACGGTTTATTTAAAAAGCCTATAATATTACAAATCACACAACTATTGTGTTAAAAACGGTAAATTTTTTTGAAGAGTAAAATAGTTTTCAAAGTTTTTGGTGCAGTTATTTTTATTTTTTGTTAACACCGAAAATTGCTCAAAATTATACAGTATTGTAACAAGAACTTAATATTCAATAATATCAAATCACAAAACATCAAAATAAAATAAGTATTTCGGCACAAACTCATTGATTTTATGGAGATTCTCTTGTCTAAATAATTCTTATATTCGCTTTGAAAACAAAAGCACGTTTCCGAAAGAAATATTTTACATCTCAGTAACATGCACAGTTTGGTTATTCTTACACAATCGTTGACTGCATTCATAATGTGTTCCGGTTGTATGGCCCTCACACAATTAGTAATCACAGTTTTTAAATGTTCTCTATCCCTAAAAGAACGATGTTTGTAAACTTCGTTCTTCAATAAACCCCAAAAGAAGAAATCCATTGGGGTTAGGTGAGCGAGCTGGCATTGGATACTCTGAGTAACGTCCTATCCATTTTCCATTAAATGTTTCATTTAAAAATTGTCGTATTGCTACACTACAGTGAATACTAGCTCCATCTAACTGATACCAAATTCTGTATCTTTGTCTACGCGGCATTTGATTTAAAATTGGTGATAAATCTTGTTGTAAAAATTGCAAATATCGGTTGACATTAAGTATTGTTTAACAGTCCACATAAGACATTTACCTTAAATGAGTATTGGTCCTTGTACTCTATAGTAAAATGAGGGTTTTGTAGCCCACCATCTACAGTTCTGTGAACTTACTGTTCCTTTAGTTGTAAAAGTTGCTTCATCAGTCCATAAAATATTTATTGGGAACGGTGCGTTTTCTTCGTATTCTCCCTGATGCCATGCGGAATAAAATCCCTTTCTTTTAAAGTATATATAAATTTTGGTTTAAAAGCTTTGAATTTATTTTTTCTTGAAAAAAATTGTACAGTAGTAAAAGGTACATCAAGAGATGTCGATATTTGTTTAATTGATGTCTTACCATTTTCGATAACTTTTGAACACACTTCCTCTCCCACTTCTATAGATACTTTTGCAGCTGTGTGAAGTTTTTTGAAATTGTTATTCTTTAAATTTATTTAGAATACAGGTTACTGTAGTGTAATTTACATTTCAATTAGGATGCCTTGCATTAAAAATGACTGTAACTTGTCTGCTTGGAGTATTTTCCCCACACAACAATATAATCTCAACTTTTTCTTCTTTTGTAAGCATCTTAATATTATTTAAATAGTAGTTTGATAAAACGTTAACAAAATAAGCAATAACAATAACTACGTAATAAATATTTAGCAAATATGTCAAGTACTTAATGTCAAACATTCCTTTGTTTTCAAAGCCAACTTAAAATAATTATTTTGAACAAGAAAAACTCTACAAAATAAATTTAATTAGTTTGTGTCGAAATACTTATTACATGCTTTATATTTTTTATTTTGATGTTTTGTGATTTGATATTATTGAATATTAAGTTCTTGTTACAATACTGTATAATTTTGAGCAATTTTCGGTGTTAACAGAAAATAAAAATAACTGCACCAAAAACTTTGAAAATTATTTTATTCTTCAAAAAAATTTACCGTGGTTAACACAATAGTTGTGCAATTTATACAGGATTATACAGGATGTTCTCTATTTATCGTTTTAGCATTTTTTTTCGTAGTGCCCATTTTAAAAAAATGGGTAAAAAATAAACCTTCACTTAGATGGCCATGACTTCAAATCTAGATGTATTTTTTCTAAATAACATTTCCCGAGATTTTTCAAAATAAGGGTACTTTACTCTTGTCTCAAAATCAAATTTTTGAAGGCTCCTCGTATATTACGTGTTTTACTATATTTTGTTGGTGCATGTTTAGTTTTAGGGGATGCACAAACTTTTACTATGAATAACTTTTTGGCGAAAAACCCTTAATAAATAAGTTTCCCATATGGTGCATACTTTGAGGATGACACTGTATATCGTGTTGGATATTTCCTATACTTTCCTCTACTGAGTTTTGCTCTAGTGAAATATAAATTTCTATGCCATCAGCATACAAATGAATTTGGGACGACGTGAGGATAGAAGTAAATCGAATATATAATTTCAAAATGAATAAAAAAATTAACGAAGCTAAAGAACCTCTGAAAGTTTTGATGAATATTATACTGAACTGCTTCATGTTTTTGTTAATTATACAAAAGCATATGATTCAACACTCAGAAAAGAGTAATCAAAAGCAGTGAAAAAGTGTAAATGAGAATAATTAACCCCAGAAGATATATGCAAAGAATAAATAAAAACAAGTTCATTGGAAGAAATATACCACTTTCAACAAATAAATACAGTTTCCACCTCATTCGAACATTAGATTCCCAAGTTAGTAGTTTCGTATCGTACCAGACAACATGTGTTTTGAACAGTGTCGAGAATCATCGCCAAATTTGTGATATACTTCATTCAAATAAAACTTATATCAACGCAAAAAGAAACATTTTCCATATTATTTTAAAGTATCGGTTAGTTAATATGTGCAAGTGTAGTTTGAGTGCTTGACATCTAATTACACCCTCATTAAGAGCAAATATGCAACACAATGCCCATGGCGATAGAGCAAAAAATGTACACAATACTAAAAAACGGTAGTAGATATATAAAAAGAAGTCAACGGCTTAAAAACTGAGTTCAATACCTTCAAACAGGAGAATGAAATACTGAAAACTAAAATAAATGAGATAGAGGAAAAACTGCGTAATATTGAACGACAACTGAAAGGAATGATAATAAATTAAAATTCCATGAACATATCACATGTTTATGTGAGAAGCTGGCTTCAGGTTCCTTTGATGTGATAATTGTTTCGAATGAACTTGACATATCCTCAGCAAGGCTAACTTACTTTGCACTAGTAGAGTCCCATATAAGATATAGCATTGCTTTTTGGGGATTCTGTATCCGAAAACTCATTAATCAAGTCTTTGTGCTACAGAAAAAATCGCTTAGGTATCTTTGCAGGGCTAGCTACAGAGATAGCTGTAGGCCTCTTTTTATCCAACACCAAATCCTAACTGTGTTCAGCATATTTATTCTTGAAGTGGTATGCGTAATCCATAATAGACATGTTACCAGACAGAACAAAAATATTTGTTTACCTATACCAAAATCAACCTTTACAAAAAAATCTAATATGTATGAAGGCAAAAGAATATATAACCATTTACCAAAGGTTCATAGAGATACCTTGTATCCAAAAAAAACAGAAATTGCTTCTTGAAAAAGTGTACTTACTATAGCCTGCAGGAATATCATCCTGACAGATTGTGAATATTACTGATGTTATTAACAATGTTTTTCAGCTATTTAAAGTATAAAAGTGATATTTTGATTTACCCGTACAAAACTTTTTTTTTCCTATGACAAATATGCTTATATATATATAATTCCTTTATTTAGTTATATGAACTAATACAAATGATCATTTAAAGAATACACATTAAATTTGGTCATATAAAATAAAGTAAAACCAATACAGACATTCCACTCATGAAAACTACACATTAAAATCAGTTGAAGAGAAGGGAGAAACATAAGTATACCTGTGCAGAATATTGAAATTACGAAGAAACTAGGAGAGTGAAGAAAAATTTTTAAGTTCTGTTTGAACTTGTTCAAGGAATCTGAGGATTTGATTTCTAGGGGCAGCTGATTGAATCTCTTCAGGCCTTTGAAAAATACAGATGTTTGTGTATGACTCTTTGCCACCAGTGGAATGTGGAAATCATTTCGTGATCTTGTATTGTGGGTATGCACATCAGAATTGTAATTAACAATATTTCGCAAATAACTTGGAGCAGTACATGATTTGATCTTGAATATAAATATTAGAGTATTATACTCAAAGAAGTCATCTATTGACAACCACTGCATTTCCTTCAACATATGCCCAATGTGTGTTCTCTTTGAGCATATGAGTATGATTCTCAAAGCTCGATTTGGAAGTTTCCTAAATCTGGATATTTCATTTTGCTTGAGTAGGTAAAGTATTGTGGAACAGTAGGTAAAATGAGGTAATATTAGGGTGTTGAACAGAATAGTTTTGGCCCATCTTGTCAGAAAAGTAGAACATCTATGTAAGTAGTTGATTTTATATGAAAAGATTTTAATTAAATTGTTTGCATGTTCTTTAAATTTGAGCTGTCTATCTATAATTACTCCTAAATATTTAAATTTCTGTACCATTTCAATTGACTCGTCACTTACAGAAATATTTAGCTGACTCTCGCAAAACAATCTGTAATTATTTTCGTTACTGATTATCATAAATTTGGTTTTTTGTGTGTTTATCTTCAATTGGTTAGAGGAACACCACTTATTGATATTTTCCAAAGTAGTGTTAAGTGTTGTTACCAACTCTTCATTATCTAAACATGTAAAATATATGAGGGTATCATCGGCGAATAGATGTATGGAACAATGTCCAGCTGCACTCACTATGTCATCAACATATAAAAGAAATAACAGTGGACCTAAAACACTACCCTGTGGAACCCCTATGTCATTTTCGATTTCAAGAGTCATCATTTTATTCATCGTTACTTTTTGTTTCCTATTTATTAAGTAATTATTGATCCACTCCAAAGCTCTACCTTTCACTCCAAACTCTATCTTTTTTAATAATCTCCCCCTATCTATTGTTTCAAACGCCCTTTTTAAATCTAAAAACACCGCCCCTGTAACAATATTCTTATCCAAATTACTCTTCCAGTCGTTCAAAACACATTGTATTGCAGTTTCACAGCTATATTTCCCTCGAAATCCTGATGGCACACAGTTTATAATGTTGTTTGTCTCTACAAACTCTAATAGTTGTTCATATACTACTTTGTCTATAATCTTCTCAGGACAACTGAGCATATTGATGGGACGCAAGTCAATGGCTCTGTGAGAGTTGCTTACTTTTGGGACTGGCACAATAATTGATATTTTTAGTTCATCTGGTACCTTGCATACTAAAAGAGTTATTAAAATATTTCTTTAAAATTTCTATGTTTATGTCAACTGAGCCTTTTTTATTTGGAAGGTTAAAAACAGTGTTTTTCAGTTCATCTGTAGTAATGAGCCTAAAGTCTTCTAAGAATATGTTCTGATGTCTAGGTAAAACAGGAAAATCTGGACCAGAATCATCAATGTTGTTAATAATTGTTTTTATACTTGTTATGTAATGTATGATGATATTATTTGTTATCCTTATAATTTAATGTATGATGATATTATTTGTTATCCTTATAATTTTATTTACTATATGTTATATTATGTTTACAATTAGTGCGCGTATTTTATATTTACCGCGATGTAACTGTATATGCAGTGTTTCAACTCATTTATGTATGATGAATATTTATTTATATATGATATGATACTATCCACTTATATGCAACTGCCAATTTGATTTTTCACTTTGTGTTATATATAAACACATGTCACACAACAATTAATAAATAGTTATGAATAAAATAAATAAAATACATTTACATGCGCAAAAGGCAGTTGAAATATAGAGTTTTAGCACCTTGTGTTTTTATTGAGGTATTCTTGAACATCATAAAATACCTCTTCTGTGAGAGTATGTTTTACAGATTTCCTGAATGAATCAGTGGATTCAATGATTTTAATACTGGCCGGGAGATGATTCTATAATTTAGCAGCATTATAAACAATTGAGTTCATTATCAAATTTGTGGATGGAATGGGTAGGATTAAATCGTGTAAGTAGTGAGCTCAAAATCCCATATACATATAATCATTTTTGCATTACCTGTTTCCTCATAAAAATTGAATGTGCTGACAAATAATTTTGACAGGAGCTAGTGTGCAAAGTAGTGAAGTTAATTTTTTTATCGCACAGGTGGAAATTTCTGCTGCTTCGTGTTGAAAAAAGTTTTTTAATTGTTTTGTATTTGTGTAAGCGAAATTCAGTAGTTCCACTGATAAAGTTAATTAAATGGAAAGTGAAAGTATAGTGGAAAGCGTTCCTGGTCCAAGTAATTGGCTTTGCCATTAAATTTATCCACCAAGTTGAATGTTTAAGATTTTGTGTTTTTGGGTGAAGATTAAGTAGTAATTTTGATTTGTATGGAAACAAGATGCTTTACACTACCTTCTAGAAAACTATCCAGGAGTTCATCAGCATTATCTATTCTCTCAGCATATTCCCCAATGATCCAAACCATACTAGCTCTCGCTTCTGGTTCATCCAATGTATCCAGGTTTTCACATAAAGTACTGATTATACTTTCATATTTGTTGGGATATTTCCTGTAACAGAAAACTTAATTGGGTTCTTCATTCAAAATTTAATTAGGAAATATCTAAAACAAAACACATATCTTAAGAATATATTCAGTTCCTGCTTTTTTTTCCAGGTGTAAATGCATGAATTATCAGTTATATACATAAGCTTACTATAAATGTAAATCTACACAAACTGGGACCAAAAACAATAAAAAGTTCGAGTTCAATAATGAAATATCTTCAAAAGACAATGAAAAATAATCAAGGGGTAATTAGAAATTTACTCACTTTTTCTCAAAACAAGGACTTTTTCTTGGACGATTCTTACTCATATTATTATCTATCCTCCATAAACTAAGTAGGAATTCGAGTTTTATGAAAATACAATATTTTTACAATGAAAATATGATTATGCCTCTATAAATTACACTACTAAAAACTATAAAAAAAAACAAATCACAAGCCTTAAGTTTTATAATTACTCAATTATTAGCTATTTATTACATATTCAAAATCATACTCTCCGAATACATGTATTTGCTTCCCTGAGAATCAACATACCTTTGAAAATATTTGTTACTTTTATTCTCAAACTGAATTTCTATTTGTTTGATTTCTCAAATTGCTTTTCTCTTATACAATTCTATATTTATCATAGATGATAACCGCTTCAATTTTTCCTAGCAGTGCACGTTCTCCAGCCATTTTTTAGATACCAAGCTTTACTCAACAAATATTGTAATACAAAATCACAAAATTATGACCTTATTTCAAGTTGATTACAATATACTGACAATTTTTCATTTATGAGAATAACATAAATGAAAATTAAATTACAATATTTGTGAGTAAAGCTGTATCTAAAATGGCGAACGCATCTAGGAAAAATTGGCGTTATCATCTATGGATAAATTGTATGCAATTTGCATCAAGCAGTGATAATTTTCAACAAGAGTTTTCCGGAAAATCCTATATGTCGGAAATATTTCAGGGAGTTTACTGCAACGGCAGTGTAAAATATGCTAGTGGAAGTGGCAGAAAAGCAATTTGAGAAATCAAACAAATAGAAATTGTCAGTTCTGTCGTTAATAATCCCCATTCGCCAACTAAATCAGTTGCAAATGAGTGACTTCTACTTTGAAGAAATATTAGAATAAATAATAGTTAAAAAAACTAAAAAACACGCTTTTATAGAAAACCAGACTGAAAAAATAGAAAATAAGAAAAAAAATTATTTTATTTTTAAAAAAGCTTGGGGTGCATGGTATCGCCTCGGCCGACAATTACCTGTGAGCTGAGACATTTCTTACTTTACTGCTCTAGGTGTGTAATGTACTAAATAATTATTGATACCATGCACCCCACGTTTTTTTTTAAATTTTTTGTTTTCTCATTTTCTATTTTTTTAGTATGGTTTTCTATAAAAGCGTGTTTTTTTAGTTTTTTAATCTATTATTTATTTTCAACTTCTTAGTTTAGTTTTCTATTAACGCGTGTTTTCAGTTTTTCAAACATTATTATTATTAAATTTGTTTAACTATTAATCTCCAATATTGAATAGAATCGGACCATAATCACAAAACTCGCCGCCATTTTGAAGCCGCCATCTTGAATTTTTCAATTTTTACAAAAGAATCATAATATTCGACCCCAAAAATCCCCACATACCAATTTTGAATAGAATCAGACCATAATCACAAAACTCGTCCACCATTTTGGAGCCACCATCTTGAATTTTTCAATTTTGACAAAAGAATCATAATTTCCGACCACGAAAACCCTCAGATACCAATTTTGAAGCGAATCGGACCATAATCACAAAACTCGTACGCCATATTGGAGCCGCCATTTTGTTTTTTTTTCACACAAAAATGTCTCAATGCATTGTCACCGGAATTATGTACACCTGCCAAATTTCAAATTATTCGGATATCTGGAAGTGGGTCAAAATCGCGCCCAAAGGAGTCGGTTACAAACAAACAACCATACAAGTGAAGCTAATATAAAGCGTGTAAAAAACATAAATTTCCTCCTAATAAACTTATTATTTTACACACTTATTCGAAAATGATACGGACAGAAGAATATAATTTTGTGAAATAATGTGTAATAGAATCAGGAACCCTCCGAACTATGTGAAAAACATTTGTTTAGCAGTGATGAATGTTCTTTTTACACGCTTTATATTAGCTTCACTTGTATGTTTGTTTGTTTGTTTGTAACCGACTCCTTTGGGCGCGATTTTGACCCACTTCCAGACGTCCGAATGATTTGAAATTTGGCAGGTGTACATAATTCCGGTGACAATGCATTAAGAAATTTTTGTGTGAAGAAAAAACAAAATGGCGGCTCCAAATGGCGTACGAGTTTTGTGATTATGTCCGATTCGCTTCAAAATTGAGCCTAGGTTTTGTGGTCGGAGATTATGATCCTTTGTCAAAATCGAAAAAATTCAAGATGCGGCTCAAAATGGTGGACGAGTTTTGTGATTATGGTCTGATTCTATTCAAAATTGGTATGTGGGGGTTTTTGGGGTCGAATATTATGATTCTTTTGTAAAAATTGGAAAATTCGAAATGGCGGCTGAATTTTGTGATTATGGTCTGATTCTATTCAACATTGGTATGTGGGGGTTTTTGGGGTCGGAGATTATGATTACCTAATTTGATAAGATTATTCCATTTTTTTATTTGCAAAAAATTAATAATAATAATAGTTTAAAAAAAAACTAAAAAAACACGCTTTTATAAATAAACCACACTAAAAAGTAGGAAATAAATAATAGTTTAAAAAAACTAAAAAACACGCTTTTATAGAAAACCAGGCTAAAAAAATAGAAAATAAGAAAAAAATGTATTTTATTTTGAAAAAAGCGTGGGGTGCATGAGTATCAATAATTATAAAGTACATTACACACCAAGGCGATACCATGCACCCACACGCTTTTTTCAAAATAAAATAATTTTTTTTCTTATTTTCTATTTTTTTTAGTCTGGTTTTCTATAAAAGCGTGTTTTTTAGTTTTTTTAAACTATTATTTATTCAATATGTGGTACAGTTAACAGACCAAATGTTCGATACTGGAGTGATACTAATCCACGTATGATTAGGGAGGAGTACACTCAGTATGTGAATGTATGGGCAGGCATTTCAGGTAACCATATAATCACAAATTCATAGATGGCAATTTAACTGGCAATTTAAATATGCTGCAGAACGAAATCACATATCTCATTGATGGAGTAGTAGAAGCAGCGACTCCATTAGACTTTGATATGCCAATAATGTTCCAACAGGAGCATTATTTTAGACAGGTTTGTGAATATTTTAATGAAAAAACAATATGGCGGACGGGTGTAATGTTTGCCAGAGAAATTGCAAAATACCTATGGTACCACATCAAATGTGTGAACATAACAAATACAAAACTCAATTATTACGCGGCGGAATTGAAAAAACCAAACGGAGATCTCTGGAACTGTGAGCAATGAAAAAGTGAGGTTAAAATAATTCAAGTCGCTGAAAAAGAGGAAAAGCAAAGTAGAATTATACAAAAAGAATATACTATCAACGATGTTATGAAAAAACTACAATCAATGGAACGGAAATACAATGATTTGCTGATAAAATATGATGATCAAGTCAGTGTAAACGATGAACTAAGAAGAGAAATACTGGAAGTAAAAGCTAAACTGAACTGGGAAATTAATAAAAACGAACAAGATAAACGAAAAAACTACATAATCATCATGGGAATCACAAAAACTAAACCAAATGAAAGTACGGACGACATAATAAAAACCATTGGTCCTCACTGCAAGTTTCAATAGGTAAAGTACGAAGCTACCGACTGGGAAAATGTACTATTGGAGAAAAATCACCTATAAAAGTCGAGTTTGAATTACTCCACGAGAAAAAAGCCCTCATGAGGGCGAATATATATATATATATATATATATATATATATATATATATATATATATATATATATATATATATATATATATATATATATATAGATAAAATAAGTATTAACAAAGAACTATTCAAACCAAAATTCACAAATTATAATAATCAGGAGCCTATAAATACTTTTGAAACATTAATCAAACACATTAAAATATCTAAATCAGAAGCAAGTTCTAAAACCACTATAAAGTGCAGAGAAAATAATATTTGGATTGATGCAAACTACCTTGACCTAATAAAAAAAAGAGATGAACTCTATAAACGAAAGAAACAAAATCCACTAAATAATGAAATTTGTGAACAGTTCAGCATAGCAAAAAATTAAGTTTCATATCAGGGCAGACTACTGAAACAGAAATTATTTAAAAAAAAGGGAAAAGCAGGAAGTATGTGAAAAAACAATGGAACATAGTAAATTGGTTTATAAAAGGGACTAAGACTGAAACTAACATTGACTGCATAAATACTGAGGAGCAAGTAATTACAGATAGCAAATCCATTGTAAAGAAGTTCAACAAATATTTTTGTGAAATAGGGGAAAGCATTATAAATATTATTAAAACTGAGAAACAGAAGGAGGGCGATCTAGGTAATTTTGAGGAAATCACACTAAATAATAGCATATATTTAGGAGAATTCACCGAGGAGGAAGTAAGTACTATAATAAACAACTTGAATAAAGACTCAGCACCGGGATTCGATGGAATTACAATGAATGATCTAAAAACACACATTTTGCAAGGATTGACATCTCTAATAAATGACATTTTCAGAACTGGAATATTTCCGGAATGCTTAAAAATTGGCAGGGTCACCCCTATACATAAAGCAGGACCTAAAAATCAGTTGGGTAATAACAGACCAATAACCGTTGTAAGTGCTTTATCAAAAATAATTGAAACGTCAGTCAAAAGTAGAATAGTCAATTTCATTGAAAAACACAAACTACTGGACTTTCTATTTCTAAGAAATAGCAATACACAAAGTGCTTCTATGGACTTTGTGGTTTACATATCACGAAATTTTGATAAAAAACAATATGTAATTGCAATTTTCGTTGACTTAAAAAAAGCCTTTGATATCGTTGGCCACCTGACCTTATTGAGGAAACTATATTTAATGGGAATAAGAGGGTCATGTTATGAAATACTAGAATTATTCCTACAAAATAGAAGACAAGTTGTATCTGTGAACGAAACTATAGTAATACCTCATATATCAACTGTGGAATACCGCAAGGTTCAGTACTTGGTCCACTTCTTTATTCTTTGCATGTGCTGAGCTTAAAAAAATGCAATCTTCAAGCAAGATACTTTACCTTTGCAGATGATACTGCACTAGTCTATACTGGTACTTCACTTAATATGCTAGAAAACTTAATCAATACTTATTCTATAGAACATGGATCATGACAAATAACCTGAAAATCAATGAAGCAAAAACTGTTTTTATATGCTTCCAGCAAAAAAATATGGAAATAAAAGACATTCATATCCAATTGGGAGATTACATGTCGACTAGTGTTACAGTCACCAAATATCTGGGATTACTTATTAGTAATAAGCTGAATTGGGCTGAACACACAGACAAAATCCGTAATAAAATAATACCGATGGTTGGAGCGTTATAAAATTAAAAATGTCACAAACCAACAAATGAAATACAACATTTATAACGAATACTTTATCAGTGTATTTAGGTACCTAATAACTATCTGGGGAACCTGTTCACAAACTCAATTCAAAAAAATGCAAATCTTGCAGAACAAGATTTTGAAAATGCTGTTCAACATGGATAGGAGAACACCCACAGAGACCCTATACAGTAACGAAAATTTAATACAGTTGGAGAGTATTTTCAAAATTGAACAAGTATGCATATAAAATAGGAAATTAATTACAAAAATGCAATGGAAAAATTCTGCATGGATATAGCATACATATCCATGATACAAGAAACCAGAACGATATAGCACTGCCGAATGTAAGAATCAATATTGCACTGAATAATCCTATTAGTCGTGCCTTACAAGACTATAATAGGCTTCCTGATGAAATAAAACTAGGTCACAATTATATCATCTTTAAGAAAAACGCCAAAGAGATATATTACTAAAACAAGCTGTATTTTAAATCAATCATTCCATTATTATATACTAAATTTTGCTTCTCATGTAAATATTGCATACTAGTTCATTATAGTGTATGATCTAATGATCCCAAGACCAGCACCAGCTGATTGGGGATGTTTGTTTATTAACATTTGTTTTTATACCACTGTTGTAACTTATAAGTAATTATTTTGTCAGACTGAACATGTTATTAAATATTTGAAAAAAAAAACAAAGCACTGAATGAAACTCTGTAGAAAAATACTATTTGGTTTAAAACTGTTCATTGTGCCTACTTTTACGTTTTCATTAAATCTCGTTAATTTTTTTATCATTTAAACTAGGTATAAGCTTTGTATGTCGTTGAACTCAAATGATCAAGTAAAATTCAATATATATATATATATATATATATATAAATAGGAAAGTATCTCGACCGGTTTATTATTATAGAATGAGCTATATGATTGTCTTGAAAAGTACTCTTTTTTCTACGAAATCTTTATTTGCTTTTTCGAGGGCTACAAAGTAAAAATATGGACATACAAATATTTAAGCAATAATAGTATGTATATTATTAATGTATGTATAGTATATATACTATTATTGCTTAAATATTTGTATGTCCATATTTTACTTGTACTCTCGAAAAGCAAATAAGATTTCAAAGCTCGGTAGCAAAAGAGTGTACCTCTTCAAGACCGAACTAATACCTCTATATATATATATATATATATATATATATATATATATATATATATATATATATATTCTGATAGATGGATCGGTAGAAGGGGCAATTGAATGGCCGGCACTTTCCCCAGATCTAACGCCAAGGGATTTCCTACAAGTGTGCCAAATTTTGTTGAATAATATTGGTCCCTTCAAAAGGGGCGGATTATTTACGTCCGCACTGTATATAGTTTTCCGCGGCCATGAGTATTTTGAACATGAATTTCGGGTTGAACCGCGTCTGAAAATTTTAAAATTCCGACGTTTTGGCTCTCATTTTTAAACCATTTTCAAGAATGATAAAATTATTAATAACGGTAAAGAAATTAAGTGATTTTCACACTGGTGTCTCAATCTGCCTACTCCTCAGGTGTAGTCACTTAATTAATAAGGAAAAATAGTAATTTCATACTGAGGCCTCAATCTGCCTACTCCGACGAGAATGGGAGACGAAACGTTGAAATGATGGGGTTCAACCCCGACCTGCATATTTGTTTTTCACACTAATCACTTAACAAACATTATCTATGACCATATTTTACAGTGAATCCTCCAAAGATACGCTTCGGATTGCGGCCATTGCAGAAATAATAGTTTTGTTTGCTTAATTTTTACTTTGAAGCCCGCGGCCGCCCCTTTTATGGCCGCCCGTGTTAACTGCACAAATTGCAGCCATGGACGGAACCGCCCCTGCTAGTGAACTCGCTCTGTGTATTGATGATTCTGGCCAAAACCATACCAATACCACAGTTTATAGCTTAGCTAAAAACTGTGCCAATACGTTTTGCAATAGGAAGTTTGTTTTATGATAACATCAGAAAGCCATAAAATACATGAAGGAGTGGCTAAAGCACCAATATGATCTTTTGATATCCCATTCGAATTCATCGTTTTTGCACGCCGACTCGATATTTCAAAAAAGTATACGTAATTTTAAATATTGTAAAATATAATCTCATTAAAGTTATCTTCATTAATTTTACAAATTACAATACTGAACATTATGTTCCTAACAACACAGGGATGTTCTAGGTATGTCCTTTTTTATGTGCCGCAGTACAAGGACATGATTGGGACATCCAGGTGATGTCCCGCAGAGGTTGCCCAAAGGACATCCTATCTGGTATATCCATAGATTGTCCCATTCATGTCCCTGGTATTTCGGATATCCATTATCATATATAAGAATCGTCGGAACTCATCAAAATGTTCATTGATAATTCATAGTTCTTCTTGCTGATTTTATGGCCCTTGCTCCCTCTTGGTGCATTCAGCCAGGTCATTTCGTGGGCCTACTACTTGGTCTGATTTCCATCAATTCGTAGCCCTTGTATCTTCCACTTTTCTACTCTCGTTTTTATTTTAATATTCTTCTTTCTCTTATATATTTGTTTGTGCTAAAAGGTTAGTTATACAAAGTTACACAACAAAGGATATACAAACTCTTCTGGCTTCGGGGAAGCAGCGAAGCATTTCACACCCTAAAACTGCCTCGGACAACAAGCACCCAGGATGGGATAGAAATACAGTAAGGATTTTTTTATTAATTTTTTTTTAATTACTATTTTATATATATATATATATATATATATATATATATATATATATATATATATATATATATATATGTATATATATGTATATATATACAAATATATTTTATTAACATTTATATTTTAAAATATTTTTTTTTTTTTTTTTTTTTTTTTTTTTTATTCTTATTATTAATTTTTTTTAAGATTTTTTTTTTTTTTTTTTTATATTTTTCTTTCTCTCTTTTTTTTTTTCTTTTTTTTAATTTTATTTTATTATAATTCAATCATTTCATTATTACATTACTAATCCTCGTACTCAAAATTACAGGTAAATTGAACGGAGCTGGGACACCTTATTTCCCTATATAAATCAAACTGAGGAATCTGATAAATGGGACATTCAAAAAATATGTGTTCTAGAGTTTCTTCCCTACCACTCTCACAATTTGGATTTTCTTTTATGCCTATTCGGAATAAATGTTGATTATTTATACAATGTCCTGTTTTCATTCTTATAATCGTCGTGATGGGCCTTCTATCCATAAAGGCGTATCTTTTATACCATGTTCAATTGGATAAGTTTAATGTATTTTCCCATAAGTTTTTCCTTTATTTTGTATATCTTTTTCCCATGTTTTATAATATTTTACTTTTTATTATAGGTATGATCGAATTTTTGTCCACTTTAATGTGTTAATATTCTATTTTCAAAATGTTTGATTTTCTTCTGGAAAATAATTATAAAGAAATAACTTTTTAACAAAAAATTAAACCGACGAAATACGGAACTGAAAAGTAAAAAATAAAATAAACCTTCTTAGTCTCAATAACTAAGCTCCTAAACTAATGTAAGTAACTAATTTTGAGTCGGCGTCAAACAAACAAGCAAATGAATTAGGTAAGGCGTAAAATGATGGCATCGAGTTGGGCGGTGACATTCTGATAATTTTTTTGAAGTAATTTAATGATCTTCGGATTATAGAGAATACATTCAACGAGTTATTTACGACACTGGTAGCGTATCTATGAAATGTTATAGATTGATCACAACTCATTGTACACCACACAAATCAGCTATTTTTTTACTTCATTAAGGTAGTACCGCCACGAGACAGTTGAATTAGGAAATTATTAAAATTTGGCATACATATTGTTCAACATGTGAACAACACCTTTATAACATAACAAGTTTCACCCATCCCGAACCCGAGATATATATAATTGAAGTTGACTCAATTAACACGTAACATATGGACCATGCATAGGCAAACAGCACATTATTAATTCTACCGTTAGTACTAAAATTAAGAAGTTTATGAAAAACGAGGAGATAGAGCAGGATATCACATATATTGTGAAAAAAAATCAAAATGATTGACCATCTAGTTTGACAGATATAATCAAAACTACTCTCGTTATTCAGAATAGTCCACGATAACGCGCACAGCCTAAAGGGGTCGTAGAGAAATGCGGATTGCGCCAGGGGACTTTTTAAAGAAGGACGAGGGACTATTTGAGGGTCTGAACGCGAAAAAAAAACTCCTCCTAGTTGACCCCATCGATTTCTGAAAAAAAATTTTTGCTGCGCTTTTCAGGGACATCAATTTTTTGAGTCGCCGACTTTTTTAACGAAGAAATTTTCTAGAGTCGATTGGGGGGGCAAGTGCCCCCCTTCAAAAAAATTTTTTTTCGCGTTTTAAATCAAAAAGCCTTTTGAAATTTTTCTATTCCGTCGAAAATAATATTTTTGTCTCGTGGCGGTACTACCTTAACAAAATGAACACGCTAACCTTGAATGGTTTGTAATTGTTAGGTCGAATATTATAAACAGCGTTGACTTTCTGGTCCTAAATACTGACTATGTGAATACTGGAATTTTTACATGCTCGCAACAAGATGAAATAATCAGTAAACCGTTCTAATCCATTAATTACGATAAGAATTCACGATTCCATATTTTTTAGCGACGTAAATTTAACAACCAGAAACCAGAATCAAAATGGATGAGATAATAACTCCCTAAAAAGCAACTTGGCACAATGATGAAATTGCGTGCATAATTTCATGAACAGATGTTGCCTTCTGAAACCGAAAAAATTGGCGATAAAGGAACACCAATCAGAATCCGATAACGTGCAATCAATCAAAATGAGGAACTGGTAATTTGAAACGACGCACTACGCAGCCGGAGCACAGCATGTTAGCCACTCCCAATCCTAACCTTAAAATACAGATAAAGAAATAATTATTTTAATGAACAAATATTTGTCAAAAAATAAATTGACAAATTCCAGAAGCGAAACTACACAGTAAGTAATTCGTTTTGTGAAACGACTGGACGAATTTCTCAATCAGATTCTGAAATAAAGAACTTTCACGCCCATACCAATAAAACTTTAGATAATTATGTTAGACGAAAAGTTATTTCAAGAAAGACTGAATCAATTCAACCCCGAACCGCTGGTACAAGTTGATCAAAGTAAGACAAAAGAGAACATTGAGTCATACTCTATCTACGAGGATGGAAACAACATAGATCTCGCAAAAATCAACTTTCTGGATATGCTAAACAGTGAAGAGATAAAGAAATCATCAGAAAACATTATCAGGAAGTATGGAGTAGGAACCTGCGGTCCTCGGGCATTTTATGGTGAGTTTTTAGAGTTTTTCTCAAATTATAAAAAGTTGATATTAACAGACGGAAAATTGTTGGTAACATTTGAATGATCCAGTTACAAGGATTCCAAAATCATTGAATTTCAGTGAAGATAGTTCTAAAGGATAGTTTTTCATTTATTGGACTTTGACCACATAGATACTTGCCGTTTGTGGTACTCACGTATATTTGTCTCCTGAACACGAATCCACAATTAAAATTGAAAACTTGGAAATACGGCCCTTTGAAGAAATAAATAAGTCTATTCCTCCTATTTGGCAAATAAAAATACAAAACACATTTTTGTTACTAAATATTAGGTCTATTTCTCTTATTAGTCTTTATACCTAAATTCATAACCTTCCACTTTATTTTGAGGCTTTCGTAACCCATATTTTAGTTTAGCAACCTGTATTTTAGTAATCAAATTGATTTCAACTGCTTTCCTAGTTGTTTGACCAACACTCAGAAGTTAATGAAAATTGTACGAGTTAAGATCATGGTTACCTTTTATAGTGGAACCCGAAAACACTCTTGGGGCCTTGAAATTTTTTTCACCAGCTGCAGGAGTCGAGCTTGCGCCGGGTGGAAACAGTGGACACAAGACTTATGCTTGTACCACTGAGCCACAATCCCCGTACAAATGTCTATTATTGAGGTAAAATTTGATGGTTTTGAAAATTACACATTTTTTGACAAAATAACATTTGGTTTTGTTCAACAGCTATGTTAGACCCACTAGATGTTGAAAATAATATAAAAAAGGGTTTTGGAGCTTTTACTTGACCGCCCCCCCCCCCAGTGGTCAAGTAATGTAATCTTGCGAAATACAAAAATCGAGATATCAACGGAAATATTTCCAGAGTGAAGTCTGTCTGTCTGTCTGTCTGTAATCTTCCACGATAATGCGACCATAAGTTTTCGGTTCTCATCTGTCAAACGGAAGTGTCACTATTAAAAAATTACATAGACTATAGCGCACGGAACTTGCAATATGTCATTTGAAAGCCTTGAAAAACTGTATCCAGAACAGTCAAAATTATTTCTCCAACTGACATCTGTCAAAAATAAAAAAATTGCATAGTTAAAAAATTTGCCATTCAATTATTCAAAATCTATTCGACGGATCAGAACTAAATTCGACAGAGAGCAACAAAACAAAAAATCAGATTAAGTCTGCAGTTGGAGCTTTCCACCGTTTGCCAGTCTGGCGCTATGAATGTTTAATTTTTCTCCTGGGCATTACCATCCGAGACAGCCGCTCACCCAGGCTTTGACTAGGACGACCCGGATTTGGTGCAGGACCGCTCAATTGACTGGAGTCAAATATCTCACTTGGTCAATTGACTGTTGAATTGAGCGATCAAATTGACTTCGTACATCCCTAAAAATGTTTTATTTCAAAATAACCCCATTCTCCTGAGGCTCGTATCGGTCAAGTTCTGGGGTGTCCCATAACTGACTTTTGATGGCTTAAAAAATAAGAAAGATAATTTTGATGATTTTTGAAGGGTTGTATATACGAAAGTATTTGAGAGTGCAGTTTTGACTTTATATTTGTGGTCAGTAGCCAAAAATACATATACCAGCAAACAGCAATTATCCAGGCAGTGGAATCCAACGATTAAAAACATTACCTTCTAAAAACTGGTTTCTAGATATAAAAATAAAAAAATTCAGGGTATACGTAGAACCTTTGGCATCCTGATAACCATGCCCCAAAATGAATCATAAAGAATTGAATCTATTTGCAAATTTGTAGAGACCAAATGTTTTGTTGCCATTCTTCTTTTTTTTTTTACAGGTACCACTGATGTTCATTTGAAACTAGAAAAAAGCATTGCAGATTTCCTACGGATGGAAGAAGCAATAGTGTATTCTTATGGATTTGTTGCCATTTCGAGTTCTATTGCTGCCTACTGCAAAAGAAAAGATGTTGTTTTCATTGATCGAGAGGCAAATTTTGCTATTCAACAGGGGTTGGTAGCAGCTAGAAGCAATATTGTGTACTTTGACCACAACGATCCGAACAGTTTCAGAAAGGAGGTTAAAAAAATTTTTGATTCTGAAACGAAACCTTCAAGAAAATTTATCATTGTAGAAGGGGTATCTTGGAAAACAGGAAAGTTATTACCTTTAGAAGAATTTTTAAAAGTGGCCGAACTATTCAAAATACGTATATTCCTAGATGAAACCTATTCAGTAGGTATTTATGGAGATACAGGAAGAGGATTAACTGAACACTTCAACATTGAGCCAAGTCGTTTAGATATGATTATGGCAACCTTAGAGTCAGCAATAGGTTCAATTGGAGGTTTTTGTGCAGGGTCACAAATGACTATTGAGCATCAACGACTATCAGGATCTGGTTATATTTTCTCTGCTTCCCTACCGACTTATTTAGTACAAGCCTGTCTGGAATCTTTTGCACTCATTGGGGACAAACCACAAAAACTCAGATGTCTAGCACAGGAAGTGCACGATTTTCTAGTAGATTCCTGCAATTTCAAAGTGGAAAGTGACCCTAGTTGTGCTTTCAAGGTTTTCAAAACAAATGGCAAAGATGATGAAATGTTAGCAGAAAAAAATATTCAAACATACTGTAAAGAGAATGGGGTGCATTTCATTGTGAATGAACATGGATTGTTGATGAATTTGAATGTAACCTTATACGAAGATAGAAATAGGCTTGAAAAAATATTCGAAGTTCTGAAAAATGCTTCAAAAATATATAACCTTTAAATTCCTCTAATCCACTTACAGCAAAATTTTTACTTGATATTTGTGTGATAAAACGAACACCAAGATATCTTGTTTTTCATTAATTCCTTGCAATTTTCTCATGGTCGAGATGAGTAAAAATTTAATTTTTTATTTTTGAAAAAATTTAGTACTCTTGATTATCTTTAATTTATTTAAATTTATAATATGGCTTTGTAATATTTTTTGTTCGGTTATAACTGTTTTAGAAATACTTATAATTTTTTTATTTGTGCACATATTTTTTTAAGACATTAAGAGATACTGAAAAAAACAAATTGGGAAGAGAATTTTGGTGTGATGGTGGATGTGATCAATTTGAATATCGTGAATTTTTTCTATTGGGTGAACTTTAGGTATAGGTAAATCCACAGATCATTCTTTTCCAGTTCAGAGTTGTATGAACAGTATACAGTTTTTATTAATAATATTTATTGATACCTAGAACATATATGTTTATAAAGGGACAAAGAGAAAAAATGAATAAATAAAGTATAAAAAAATAATTCTGAGTTTATTCCTCCATAGTTCATATATATTTCTTCAGTTCACTTTTTAATGTTGCTATAATATTAATCTATTTTATTTTTAGGGTATTCCACAATAATAAATCTTTTTCCTAAACTGAGTTTTGCTATTTTGTGAAATGTGTTGTTCATGGTAAGCAGAAGATTACAGTGGAATGCGATCTTTCATTTTTTTTTTTAGATGAATAAACATACACATTTTCGTTTCAGAAAGAGAGAGAGAGATGCCTAGCATTTTACAAACAATTCTAATTCAAAGAGATTCCCGTGGAAATTTGAAAAAAAAAACATTGTTTTTTCCAATTTGAAAGAAATATCAACAATTTTTCTTCAACATTTCTAATTAAAATAACTTCTATAATTTCATGCAGGGAAATGAAAAATCAGATAAAATGAAAATAGGAATTCTTCAATTGATAAAAAGTTGAAAAAAATATTCAGGAAAAAACAGTTTTTATACAGTGTCCGGCATCAAGTCCGCAGCATATGGAAAACTTTTTTATTATTGATTTCTCAAAAAAAAAACATTTGTGATAAAAACCTCTGCTTCATCCAAAACCTGAAATGCAAACACCAAAATTGAATTTTATACAACCCTATACAAGGGAGATAGAAAAGCATGCTTTGTTTTCAAAATAATATGATCCCATCACTTTATTTCTCACGGTAGAATTCAAACTCATGGGGAAATATTGTTCAAAATCGAATGTTGATCCAGAAATTCGAATCATAATCACCTATGACCAGTTTCGTATTTCAACTTTTTTTCCCAGTTTTTCCTCATCGCCCTGTACAACATAAGGAATATTATGCTAGACGAATGGTATATTGTTAGATATGATGATATCACTCTCTGGATGTTTTCTCATTTCTCCCTCCCATCGGAAAATCACATTAATTGAACTATGTGACCGAATTTCACAAAATCATGCTGCAAATAGTAAATAAAACTGAATTGTCTCCAAGGTATAATGCCAGAATGAAAATAAATTTATTTTCACACTACGAATAACATTTTTTAAGACAATCAGGGATTGTAAAATATGACAATTTTTTTAGTTTTTTTTTTTCAAGCAAGACTTTAGAATGCATCTACAATATTTTATTGAATTTTTTTAAGCATTCAACGTACAAAATTAAGGTTTTAATCCACTCGAAAAATTTATTCACGTATTATTTATGAATTTCGAAATATCGTAAGTTGTTACATTCGATTCGATAGCAATACCCAGCTTCTTTGAATTTTACTGTAAATGATTGAGATACAGAACATTTGCCTATCACAGTTGGCTTTGAAACCAAATTCATTTATAATTGTAAACAAACCATTTTTGACGCATCAAGAATAACTCACAAATCTGCAGAGTAATTTCAGTAGTTTTTCAATTCAATCATGGCTGCTCACTAAATCGGAGAGTTATTTAATGATATGATTATCATCTTGTAGAGAACAGAGATGGTAGATTGAAATAATGAATCTGATGTTCGAATCAAATTAATTCTAAAATTATGAATATTATGCTGTGTACGATTGAAAATATGTTTCCCATTTCTTCCGGTCTTCCTGATGATCGTGGAAGCGTGAAATAGATTTTCGTCAACAAAAATGTATTGAAGACCTAGTGAT
This sequence comes from Gonioctena quinquepunctata, assembly GCA_018342105.1. Lineage (NCBI taxonomy): Eukaryota > Metazoa > Arthropoda > Insecta > Coleoptera > Chrysomelidae > Gonioctena > Gonioctena quinquepunctata. Next base: position 111,466 of record JAFIRS010002108.1, on the reverse strand, counting down.
AGCGATGTCTCTCTTGCGTGAATGTTACGAATGATTTCTGGTGAGTACTCTTTTTTGGAAAACATTCTTCTTTGCCTTATTCATATTCATGAGTTCTTAATTAAGACTGGAATAGAAAATCAAATAACTATCTGAATGAAAATGCAATTTTTTTATTTTAGATTTTTTCTTTTGAGTTAGGGTCTTTTCAGAATATCTATCAGATGTAGTTCAATGTCCAGCGTGGCTTTAGCCGGGGAAGTAGTTGTTTTCTGTTAGACATTCACAAACAATAACTTCATTTTTATCGTAAATTTTGCAATTCACAGAAAAATCTTTCTATCAATATTTAATTGAGAACGTTTCCCTTTTCACCAAGAATGTCATTATTGCAAAGAGGAGAAAATCTTGGTATATTTGATCGATCAATGAGGAGAGTTCTAGGTAATAATAAATTCAAACCGTATAAACCAAAATTTATACACACTTTGAAACCGAGAGCTCCGGATAATCGCTTGGATTTCTGTTTCTGGTTTCAGTCTATGATGGAAGATAATAGACAGTTTTCGAAAAAAAAAATATTAACAGTGACGAGTCAACCTTCACATCAAATGGGGTAGTCAGCTCCCAGAATTGCAGGTGGTGGGCAGATAATAATCCCCATTTTAGGATACAATGTAGAGACCAATATCACTTCAAAGTTAACGTCTGGTGCGGAACTCTTGATGACATTATTGTTGGACCAGTATTTTTCAGACAACCACTGAATTCTGCAATATACTTAAGAATGCTGCAGACGTTTCTCTCCGATTATTTAGATGATATTCCTCTGGACATGAAAGCTGGAATGTATTTTCAACAAGACGGTACATCCGTTCATTCTACGCTAGAAGTGAGAAGGTGGTTAAACGGAACATTTCCAAATTGATGGATTGGAAGATATTCCAATAACGCTTGGCCCGTCCGGTCACCGGACCTCACTCCTTTGGATTTTTTCTTATGGAGATATCTCTAACAGAAGGTATATTCAAGAAGACCATTTCAAAATATACGTCATTTGGATAATTGTATTCGGGGAATAGCTCCCCAGATACTAAGAAATGTTCATGATGCAATGCACCGCCGTATTATGCAGTGTATTGAGAATGGGGGACTCCACGTAGAATAAAGCATAGGACATGTTTGTTTCAAGAAATGTTATTTGTGTTGAAAAGGGAAACATTCTCAATTGAATATTGAATAGAATATCTATCAGATGTAGTTCAATGTCCAGCGTGGCTTTAGCCGGGGAAGTAGTTGTTTTCTGTTAGACATTCACAAAAAAATTACTTCATTTTTATAATGTATTTTTCAATTCACAAAAAAAAAAATTCTATTCAATATTCAATTGAGAATGTTTCCCTTTTCAACATGATTCCACATCTGATTTTATGAACATCCCGTTCATATTTTCAAACAAAAAAAAATGTTATTTGTATTGTGAAAATAAATCAATTGGCATTCTGGCATCATACCTTGGAGACAACTCAGTTTAATATACTATTTGCAGCAAGATTTTGTGAAATTCCGTCATATAACTCAACTAATGTGATTTTCCGATGGGAGGGAGAAATGAGAAAACATTCAGAGAGTGATATCATCATATCTAACAATATTCCATTCGTCTAGCATAATATTCCTTATGTTGTACAGGGCGATGAGGAAAAAATGGAAAAAAAAGTTGAAATATGAAATTGGTCATAGGTGGCTATGATTCGAATTTCTGCATCAACATCCGATTTGGAACAATATTTCCCCATGAATTTTTATTCCACCGTGAGAAATAAAGTGATGGGATCATATTATTTTGAAAACAAAGCATGCTTTTCTATCTCCCTCGTATAGGGTCGTATAAAATTCAATTTTGGTGTTTGCAATTCAGGTTTGGGATGAAGCAGAGGTTTTTATCACGAATGACTTTTTTTGAGAAATCAATAATAAAAAAGTTTTCCATATGCTGCGAACTTTATGCCGGACACTGTATGTCTACAGAAAGCAACAATATGACCTCCATTGGATAAAAATAATGGAAAATAGTTCTAGATTCAATAATATTTGAAGTAAATGCTTTTCAAATATTTTTCATTAAATAATATTCACAAAACAGCGAAAAAATAATACTGGTAATAGTTCAAGCACGGACTGATAATGAAAAAAATGCTCATGTTTATGTTTGGTCAATAAGTAAAGTTTATAAACTAAGAAATGGTACTAGTCAAAATGGATAGATCATATATGCCAAAGTTCAAAAGTCATTCATTAAGTGCACAAATTTATGATGTTTATTAAATTGACATATTTCATTTTGAAATATTTCAAAGAGGCTTGAAAAAATCGATTAACAAATATCTCAAGAAACAATGTTCGAAAGTAAAATGACCAGACAAAGCTAGGTGAAAATGATAGTTTTCAGTTGGTTCCGTTTTGTCTGCAATGCACCATCAAAGAACAGTTTTTTTTTTGTTTCAAATAGTATTGAACAATTTTTCAACCAATTATACCTATGAACCCTCTATTTTCAGTATGTTGATCTGTCACTTTAGCTTTGATGGGACTGTCGATTTTTCGTTTCCTTATTTATTTGAGTCTCATTTTTTATATTTTTATTGTTATTTCTGTTTTTACATTTTCAATGAGCTTCAGAAGAAAATTTCAAGCAACTCGCCATGGGAATTGTACAGATACTAATAAAAAAATTTAAGTAACATTTTTTACTTCTATGAACAACAAAGGTGCCAAAAATTGTCACTCTAGAAAGTACATATTGACAAAAAAACGTTATATTCGTATTCAAAAGCTTCACGCCTATCTCTGCAGTGACATTTTCTGATTTAGTCTCTTGAAACAACTTCTCTGATGGACCTTTTATATTTTTTCCCAAAAGTCTCTGAAGCAATGATCATCTAAATGAAGGCTCCATTCGATTGCTCAACTAAAACTAGGGAACGGCAGTAAATTAGCCAAAGAAATTTACATTAGTCCATGAATGAAATGAGCATTAGTTTGGAATAAAAAAACTATGGCATACTGTGGAGAAAAACCTCATATATGAAAAATTTATAAATGAGTCTTCAAATAACAAGGTGTCTTTGCTAAATGTCCAGGATTTACCAAAATGTGTCTGAATTTCCTGACATCCAGGTTTGAAATTCTTGACTAGGGTGTGTTGGGACTGTAATGATGATTTTAACACATTTTGTTGCCAATTGGAGATATAATTGATTTTTTGCTTGTATATAAAAGTAAAATATGTTTCTCAGAATTAAAATTAAAAAAATCGAATTTGTTGTAGTTGTATGTAAAAATTGATATTGTTATAATTCTTTTTGCAATTATTCACCATTGTACGCTTGAAAATAGACACTACATTCCACTGGCATTTTGTTTACTTCCTGATAAACGTGAAAAAACTTACGAAAGTGCATTTTGGTTATTGAAAAATAACTGCGAGAGTGTGATTTTAAAACCCAAAAAAGTCGAGGCGGATTTCGAAAAGGCATTTTACAATGCACTGCAGGCGGTATGGCAATCGCAATTAGTTGGTTGCCGCTTCCACCTAGGACAGGCTTGGTTTAGAAAAATTCAGAAACTTCTACTAATGGCAGAATATAAAAATCAAGAAAGCGAAATAGAGAAGTGGCTCAAATATAGGTTCGGGTTGCCGTTTTTAAATCCCATCGATGTTGGCAATTGTTTCAAAATAGTGTCAAAATACGCAGGCTATCTATGGAAAATTATATCGGTGAAGAAGCCAGTTTTCCGCCGGAATTATGGGCAGAGCGCAGTGAAACCATCGAAAGAACTACAAATGCGTGTGAGTCTTTCCACTCTAGATTTAATTCGAACTCAACTGTATGCTAAATAAGTCTTTTTGGGAATATATAATGAAATAAAACATAAATATATTGAACTGTTTTTTTTGTTCAATATTTGAGTGACTTAATAATATTTGATTTACAGTAAGTAGCGATGCATTTATGCAGGTCAGAAATACTAGCGTCCAATTTATGGCACCCCCAAAAACTAACAAAATACTAATATACATTGACTAAAAATCAATCAAATGAAAAAGACTTAGGGTCTAGTGTACGTACTGCTGAAATTATCTATATATTTTGGTAGTTCATTTGTCGTTCCTCCTTATTAAAAATAATGGATACAGAACGGTATTTTTTCTGAATCTCATTTTTGAATTTTTTAAACTTGGACCTTCTTGATAACTATCCACTACCTTCATAAAACATGCTGATTTTTCATTTTATGATAATGTTTGTCAATTCATCAGATTTCGAAAGAAGAGTGTTTTTGTTGAAAAGGGAAACATTCTCAATTGAATATTGAATAGAAAGATTTTTCTGTGAATTGAAAAATCCACGATAAAAATGGAGTTATTTTTTGTGAATGTCGAACAGAAAACAACTACTTCATAGATATTCTGAAAGGACCCTAACTCAAAAGAAAAAATCTTAAATTGAAAATTTGCATTTTTATTCAGATAGTTATTTTATTTTCCAGTCTTAATTAAGAACTCTTTAGCCGGGGAAGTAGTTGTTTTCTGATATACATTCGCAAAAAAATTACTTGATTTTTATCGTGGATTTTTCAATTCACATAAAAATATTTCTATTCAGTATTCAATTGAGAATGTTTCCCTTTTCAACATGAATACCCCACAAGAGGTTATCTTGAACGATGGAATATAGTGACTAAAGTTTATCTTTCAGTCGCAGGCGATTCCACATCTGATTTTATGAACATCCTGTTCATATTTTCGAACAAATCAAGAGTGTTTTTAATTTGCATGTATGGTTTGATATGGGTAAAATGTATGAACTTAAAAGAATCATCCTATGGGTTTCGTTATATCGAGTCCCAAGACTGGCTGAAATCTGATCAATTTATAAGTCTAATAAGAAAAACGCTCCAAAGTATATCCTATGTACCTAATAAGAATTTTGTTTTTGCAAAACATACCTTGAAGAATCGTTGAAAACAACAGCGACAAACTTTTGTTATTCACTAAGGATAGGAAAAAAATTAGTCACACACTTAGCAGATCCGCCAATATTCATACATATGGTGACACTATTTTAACCAACACAGCACTAAACAAATTACCACTCACAGAAAGCATTGCACATTTCATAATATACCAAGCCCCTCTAAAGGTTGAGTGCCCATGGATAATATATCCCCTTCACGCTTTTATGTGAACGAGAGTTGTGAAACTTGAACAGCACATACTTCACATTGTGATCTAAAATAATCATAAATTTCGATATATGAAAAACTATGTATTACCACGAACGAATATATCAATCATCAATCATTAGATCGTTCAAATCAAATGTAACTCTATATAAAAAACACCAAGTGAACAAACCCTTTTTTGTGCCTAGTGAATAAAAACACCAAGTGAATGATCCCTTTTCTTGTGACTAGTGCATAAAAACATGATGTCCACAGGACATCTGTAAACTATTACCAGTGGCGTACCAGAAAATAAATAAAAATGTAATCAAATTGCGAAAAATGTTAGACAAGAGGAACTGGCCTAGAAAATTGAGAGAGCATACTACTCCACTTTAAGAAAAGATGACTGTAAAATACAAGTGTTGTAAAAATAAAGAATGCTCCTCAGCTGTCTGCACTCAGTGACTGAACATATATCACTGGAGCCGCATCGAGAGGAAGAAAACCATGCAAGTAATTGAGGACAACAAAATATGTTCCGAGTGCACAACCAGAAAATGAAATGAGACAGAGTAAAAAAAATGCTTATTGGATAAACTTGATGCCCTGAAGACCTCTATTAGCGAAAAGGAATGGCTGTGGGAAAAAAAGGAATTAGAACTAGAGGAAAAGATAAGCGAACTAATAGAGGAACTTAGTAAATTGACCAAAGAAAACGATAAAAAAGAATACATCAAAAGGCAATGGAAGCTGTCTCAAGATTTCGAAGAAGATGTGTGCAATACCGAAAAGATCCTGTTAGATAAAATCAATGACCATAATACAACTATTATTGAACTGAATAACCAAATCGCAACTCTCAAAGGAATAAACGCAGAGCTACAAGAAAAAAACAGAAAATACAACTCCAAAGTGGATGCAGCAACAGAATGACATGGCGGAGCTCAACTCTATCCAAAAAAATATGCTGATTTCAATAGAAACTCTAACAGTAGAAAACAAACTGTAGTCTGATGAACTAGAACAGCTGAAAAAGGAAATAACTCTCCTGAGGAGGATCCCACAAGAAGCAGAAACAAATGCACCAAGGGATGATCTCACAAGGGATGATCTGATAATTGTGTGGCCCCGCAAGTTGATGTCTACCATAGATCAATTACACACAGGTCTAATGAACACTAATGTAATCGTCATCTCAGAGCCCGACATATATAGCCACAACACTAGAAGATTAAATTTTATTTACGAGAATAACTTGAGCGTCAATAAATATTTATATGCATCAGGACTGCTATCCCACATCAAGATGCTTGATTGTAACAACTCACTAAAGAGCTCAAACTATATAAATGGAATTTTGAAAAAAACTGGGAAATGGTTTCTCTGCAAATCAATAACCTCTATGGTCAACAATATTCTCTACAAGGCTCCAAATGTAAAACATCCAGCAAACAAATCGAAAAATGAACCTACCTTACAATATAGTGACACGCAACGGGACCCATGAAGCAGATAGTCAGGAATAAAGGGAGCATCACCAGCTAGCACCTTCCCTCTAGGCCAACTCCAAGACTACAAGTGCTTTGATAACAAACGTTCAAACAATAATCATCCAAAGTACAGATGTTCATAACATACCTAAGGCAGATGATTTTTTAGGTTAAGCGATGAGCAAGAAAGTACATCAATCACAACGTTCTTGCTCAATATCCAATTGCTTAGGCACAATACTGATGAACTTTGTATATTACTAGAAAATAATGACTATCCGTATATTGTGATGATAACTGAGCAGTGGCTAAATGACCAAGAACCCATAAACCTTCCTAACTACTCTATCTTAAGTTGATGTGACCGCAAGACATCCCCCACGGGGGCACACTCATTCTCGTTAAAGATAGTTTCAATACACTGTTCCACTTCACGAATATTGTAAAATACAACCATCTAATCGAGGACAAGGCCTTTGAATCCACTGTTATTTTCAGTAACACGCTAAACATGTTTGTCGTTTGTATCTATAGATCCCCAAATACAAGCGTGGATCTATTACTTAATAAACTAGATACACTACTACTTAAATTACCTCTAAATCATACTAACTGGTGACATCAACATAAATTATTGTGATAAACACACACTCACCACACAAGCTCTGATTCAGCTTTTAAGCTCCCACAACCATGCATGCAAAATCCTATCCAAGAATCTCGCAGAATTCAAACCTGGATGAAGATCGTATATTTTGCTCAATTATTAACTCGGGACTATCACACCATGAAGCACTGTATAGCACATTCTCTCCGAGCACAAAAATCCCCAAACAGAAAACTAGGCTAGGTAGAATATACTCAAAAAACAATTACAGTAGGTTTTCTCAATTATGTGAAGATATAAACTGGGACTCAATCACCCATTCTGACCCAATCCACCAATTTCAAACTAGACTAAAGACAAATTTTGAAACAGCATTCCCCTTAAAAAAAACAAATTCAAAACAAAAAACCATGGATTTCTCAGGGCATCAAGATATCAGGGAAAAATCTACGTTCCCTACACTACATAAGAAAATTCAGCACATCCACTCAATTGAACTCTTATTTCATCAGATACAGAGGTATTTATAGGAAGGTGATCAAGTTAGTTAAAACAAAATTTTATAACAAAAGAATGACCGAATCCGCCAACAAAACCAGAGAATCCTGGGCTATAATAAATGAGTTGAGAAACAAAAACAACTCACATGCAACAATGGACCTTTTTATGCACTATGTGAAAACACTGTAATTAGAAAGTATATGTGCTAATATCACTTGGGATTTTTTATTTTATTTTTCTGATGAGTAGTTTTTCCATAATCCGGAAAAAAGTGGTTTCGTGACGTCACGTTCACTAAAAGTTGATTTGGCATCGTTGTATGAGTTGCGAATCATGGAATTGTGACGTAATGACATTTGTTATTTGATACTTTGATAGGTTCGTTCGTTTGCTTCACGGAATAGAATATTATCAATCGTTTTTCTCTCTTCAGCTCTTTTTCTTGCATATATCTGATATGACTGATACGAGACACGAGATATGCAGAGAACTGCTGCAAATGAACAAGCTCGTCATGAATGTTTGGTATTGAAAAATTTCGGAAATTATTTTCTAATTTTAATAACTATGAAAATGTCTAAAAAGTGCTATGTGCACGGTTGTCTGAACACCAGTGAAAGTGAATCAAACTTTTGTAAAAAGCGGAAATATATGCTTTTGTGCAGAACATTTCTAGGTGAGTACGTCAAGGAACGATCTTTAATTTCACTCAATGCAAGTTTGCAAAATCATCGATCAGTACTGTATTTTATATCCAGTCCTATAAACATATTATTCTTTGGTTCCAGCTGAAAGAAGATACTACGAATTAGGAATATGCTAGAACAAGGGGATCCAAATTTATGTTGAAGCAAGATGTCTGTCCACATATGAACCTGAAATGACATTGGTCTGACAATGTTTCATCATAAGTATATGACCTACCAACGAGGAAGAAACCCAAACCAAATGAAAACATCACTCCTTCAGCTAGTAAAACTGTGTTGAGTGACATTACATCCATGGGAAATATTTACTCAAGAGTTTCGAATAGTTCTTCTCCTAGCAGTAGCCAAGCTAGTACATTATCCGATTCACCAAAATAACACCACCAAAAAAAATTCTGAGTATATTCCTAGTCAGTCTTCATCCGATCCTAATTGTGAAAATATCGAAGGACAGCAGCGCCAGCGCCTATCTATTGCACTTATAGAAAAGAAGAGTAATATTATTTGGGGCTCCCTGAAAATGTTTACCACATTGTGAAATACATTACCAAAATTGAGAAAATTAAATATATGGATGTTCTGATAAGTTTAAAAAAGATACGGGTTGGGGATGTATACTCTTGATTGGCTGATGACTGATATGAGTAAATCAAGTGTTCACAAGATTTTCACAAAATCTGTGCCTATGATGGCAAATTGTTTATTTATAAGAGCTTATATATATTGGCCTGAAATATCTGAAATTGAAAGAAATTTGCCGATCCCTTTCAGAGCTCGCTATAAGAAAGTTAATTCAATTATTGTCTGGAAATTGGAAAACCCTCTGATCCTGTTCGTCTGTCCATGACTTGGTCAGAATAGAAAAAATGCAATACTGTAAAAATTTTAATATCTGCTACTCCAAATGGCACAATACAATTTATTTCAGGAGCATACGGTGGACGAATTCTTTAACAACTTTGTCGATAAGAATAATTTCTTCTATTTTGATTGATTGAAATTCAAAAATACTTTGAATAACTAGAATGTGCAGTATTATGTCAAAGTTTTCTAAGGTTTGTTGTCACATTCTCTTCATGAATGCCAGTATCTTCAGAAATATTTTTTTTTCTATAGCTTTGTAACCATAGGGAAAATTTTTACCATAGAAAATGTAAGCCTGTATTTGTAAAAAATAGATTAGTATCCCTCAACAAAGAATTGGTGTGAAATAAGTCAATAATTTTTCAAAAAATTTACGAAATTTGTATGAACATACTTCAAGTCTATTCATTCTAAATTATTAATTATATTTTCAGTAGTTCAAACTTAATAAATATTTGATTCATCACATGAAGGAAACACTAACAGGTACCGAATATGAATTTATTTATTAAAAAATTAAATCATTTATGATTTATTTATCTAAACAATCACGAACGTTTCAACTAAGAACCAAAGTTCTTAGTTAAAAGTTGGGCAACTTTCTAGTCATGGTTCTTAGTTCTTGTACTAGGGGTTCCATAAACGCGCTCATTGATTTGCTAGTGTTGAATCCTTAGTTATTAGTTCACTTAGTTCTTAGGAACGTTGCATAAACAAAGCATTTCATAATCCACCCTTGGCAAATTTTCCGAACCTGCTTCTACGAAGCCTTGTTTCATTATAAACACACCAAATCGTTTATGATATTGAGAAATTAATAAGTTGATAAAAATAAACATTAACCTCAAATGTCAATATAATTTTAATGGGAACTGTCTTTAATATTTGCGGTGTTGCCAATGGTCGCTCTTCATCGAAAGGAAGGCCCGTTCAGAAACTTTGAATGTTTTAAATGAAGAAAACCGTTGTTGAAATGGGTTTTTTTGTTGATGAGTCTATCAATAAACAGTGTTCAATTATATATTAATGGTGTATATCAAGCAGTGAGCTATATTTTTGACAGGAACAGTAATGCGTGTTTCTGAACGTTGATTATGGAGGGGGTAGTTTTCGATGAACGTGACGTCACGGGTACACTTTGAACCGCAATATCTTTTCGAAATAAAAAATATATGATGGCATTCTAAGTCAATTGGACCTATCATATGAAATATAATCGACCTATATAAGTTTTTGAATTTTTTTTTCGTAAATGTAAGGGTCCATTATGAACATTCACCCAGATCATCTCAATCAATACTACTGCTCCATAGGACAGAACAATACTAATAACAACAACTCTGGAACAGACCCTATAACATATCTAACAGAGATAAGCACTCCCGAAACATTTTATCTCCACCCCACGGACATCTATGAATTGAAAGAAATAATAGCCGACATAAAAAATAAACATGCCATGGGAATAGACGGCCTTTCAATAGAATTATTCATAAATTTACCAGTCTTTTGAAAGTGGAACCTTTCCAGCTAGTTTAAAAACCTCTGTTATAGTACCAGTGCACAAAGTGGGAGCTGAAGATGAACCTGGTAACTATCGCCCTATATGTCTAATACCAACACTATCAAAAATTGTCAAGAAAAGGATAATGGCATTCTTGTATAAACATCATATAATAACAAAAGAACAATTCGGATTCCAACAAAATAAAAATACAAGTGATGCAATGCTAAACCTACTAGAAACAATCTATGGATCCATCAATAGATTTTGATTCTAATCTCTCATTCACCACTCATTGCGTAAATCTCATGAAGAATCTCAATAGCAAGGGTTATCAAATTAGAGTTTTAGGAAATGTTCTGGATAAACAAGCATTACTATTATTTTATTATGGTCAAATTCAGTCAAGATTGATATATGGTATTTTAATTTGGGGTAACTCGTCTTCTATGAAAGATATTTTCATAACACAAAAAAGAATATTAAGAAACATTGCTAACGTATCTTCAAGAACTTCCTGTCGAAGACTATTCAGAGAGTATACTATTCTCACGGTTTATGGTTTATTGTTGAACTATTGATGTATATACACAAAAATCTAGATAAGTTCATGAAAAATGAATCGGTACATCATTACAATACAAGAATAAAAAATGATCTACATATTCCAAGAAATCATACAACATTGTGTCAAAAATCATACCAAATAATGGGCCTTAGGCTGTATAATATATTACCTAATGAATATAAAAGATTTACCAAGTTGGACCATTTCAAATATAATATCAAGTTGCTTATATATTGATGAGTTCACTAATTATTTTAAATAGAGTCGTTTTGTTCTGTCTGAATTTTTTAATGTTCTTAAATGTGTGTGTATGTGTATATATTTATATATATATATATATATATATATATATGTGTATATATTAGTATAAGTATATGTATTTTTTTGTATATATTATGCTTTGACTTTGTTAACCCTTTCGCTGCGGCCGCCGTTTCTATTAGGAGTACCGTCGCTGCGGGAAGCGCTGTGAAATATATTTGATTCCCGCAGTTGCATGTGCGCAAATATATTTGCTTCCCGCAGCTAACTGCAGAACGACGCGTACAGTGTTGCCAATTGTTATAAAATGGAAGGAATGTGGAGTGGAAGTAGCTGTATGTGCGAGAATATTTTGGAATTGGCAATTCAATTGATGTTTGAAATTGTATGAAGTAATATATACAGTTAATTTACTTATTGTTCCCTCCTCAAATTGTTATGAAATAAATTCAAACTAACACAAAACATTTTTATTTTTCATACATATTATGAAAAGTAATTATAATACAAATAAAACCTCTTTGCATATAAATGAAAAATCTTTGGAGAACAACAAAATTTTAACATTTTTCAGAATTTTCTTTCTTAAATTGTTATGAGAAAAAATCAAAATAACACAAAATATACATATCATGAGAAATAATCATATAACAAGAATATTCGCCTTCAATATTAATATTAAAATTCTCATCTGCATCACTGATTATCAACGAATCATATAATTCATCTTCTGTTGGCCCCATTTTGCTTCCAGAAGCCATTTCAATTATTTAACTCCAAAAATCACCTTAATACTTCACAAACAGGACAGAGTTTTCCATCACAAAACGTAAACAGAAACTAAAGTGGAGAGCGCCGTCCACACCGCATGAATATAGTTGATTCCCGCAGTGTAGAAACCCTTTAAATTCATGTATTTCATTCGGTTCCTGCAACCTACCAAACACCTCTCTGTATATACAGTTGTCTATATTAGCAGTTGAATATAATTGATTTCCGCAGTAAACCCCCAAACAATGCATTTAAATATATTTGACTCCCGCACTATGGGCACCATTTTAATTTTCAACTTTATTCGCTTCCCGCAGTGAAAGGATGGCAACCATGGCGACCGCCGTCGAGGTTGAACAAGATTTACATCGCTTGAAAAAAGTTGACTTAATACGAATTATAATCAACAGAGAAGTCCCAAGTGACATCAGTTTGAGTGAAAGTGTCCTAGGTTTCATCTCCGACAAGAATACCAATGGATCTCCTGCTACTTCTAGTGATATATGCCTGAATGCAGACAGTGAAAACATTAAGGTTATGTCAGTGAAATGTGACCTGAAAGTTGCCTTGGTTGAACTGGAGGCATCTAAAATGATTATACGTGAGCTAGAGAGGTCCGTGATTAATCAACAACGTCTAATTGAGTTATTAGATGAAAAAGGTACCCATGCTCGCAACATAAATAATATTTGAGCGGTTGCAAGCTCCTCTACAAAATCTCAGATTTCGGGTGTTGTACAAATACTCGACAGAAAGGAAGATGAGCCTAAAGTGAAGGTCATAAACAAGACTACATCCGTTTGTGAACCCGTTTCGAGAACAACAATTGAAAAAACGAATATAGATCGGAAAAAAGTGAGTGCTGCTATTCTTGAGGCGGAGACACAATCCACTCTCAACCATTTGATAAACTTGAACAATGATATGGCCATCCGCCCCAAAACTAATGTGGACAATCATGAAGAATGGAAAACCGTCCTTACCAAAAGGAAATTCAGACAACATCGAAAACCTTCTCGTCGGAGAAAACTCTGAGAAGATCAAGGGTGTTCCTAAGTTTGTATACTTACATGTGTGCAGAGTGGATCCAGCACCACACCAGAAGACATGTTACGCAGCTGAAAGCCAACTTTCCTGAGGTCACCTGTGAGTCAATTAAATCCAAAAATCCAACCATCTATTCGTCATTCAAGGTTGGTATCTATGAAAAAATTTCAAGGTGGCCATAAACCCCGAGCTCTGGCCTAGCGGTGCCTATATTAACTATTTTTACATTATCGTCTGAAATCGACTATAGTTCGTTAATAAATCCAAATCTGCTATTGTTGAACGTAAATACAATTAACTTTGATAAAATGAACAGTCTGCTGACAGAAATGAGCTTTTTCGCTAATTTACAGTTCTTATGTATAACAGAGATTGGCATTAAGGAAACACTGCTGGAGAATATAGTTTTTCCAGGTTTTAGTTTGTGTGGTTTTTACTGCAGACCAACACAAAGATGTGGTGGAGTAGCGATATGGCGGAATGATATCAAGGCAACTGTTATTGATCTTGATGAGTTCTGCATTGAACAACATTTTGAAGTCTGTGCTATCTCCTACACACTAAATGAGCAAAATTTGTTATAATGAATTGTTATAGATCTCCTTGTGGTAATATTGATTTATTTTTTAATAATTTTCGTGAAGTACTGGACCTTCTTTATAAACCCGGCACGATTTACTTTATTTGCGATGATTTCAACTTTGATTCATACTCAAATGTTAATTTTGTATCATTATGTAATTTGATGTCATGTTACGATTTTCGCCCATTGGTGGGTTGGCCCACAAGGATCACTAATACCAGCTGCACATTGATTGACCAGATCTTTTCAAACTGTAACGATGAGGAATCATGTTACGTTATTGATTGTGAAATTTCCGATCATCGTGCGATACTCTTAGACATTAACGAAAGCTCTTCTCTGACATCAACTAATAAAACTGAAATGAAGAGGTGCTTCAATGAAAATAATTTAAAAACTTCGAGTTTATGTTGGAAAAAGAGGAATGGAGCAATATTTATGAATATGGTTTTGCGAAGATGCCTTCAATCGTTTTTATGATATATTCCTTCATTATTTTGAAACTGCTTTCCCCAAACGGAAAATATATTTTAACAAGAATAAACGGGGGTGGATTGACGATCTTGTTAAAGAATCTAGTCGTTCATTGAAACATTTATTTTACCTAAAGAAAAGTAACCCTGCTTTAACTGAAACATATAATAACAACAAAAAAATACACCTGAAATTAGTAAACGAAACAAAAAAGAAATTTTACCAAAACAAAATTAGTATGTCAGATAACGATCCGAAAATTTTGTGGAAAGTAGTATCTGAACTCACGAACAGAAGTAAAAGCTCACATGAGAACATCGTTATTCGAAAAAATGATGACGTTATCGAAGACCCTTCAGAGATCGTGAATGAATTAAATAATTTTTTCATCGAAGCACCTCAGGCCTTAATAGGTGATATTCCGAGTAATAATTATTATCAGCCCAACATGAATAATGAAAATGGAATAGATATAAATCCATACACAATGTTTTAGAGCCATTTAGCTAATCAGAATTATTCAATTTAATTAATCTGAACTAAGGAGCAAACAGTCATCAGGAACTGACGAGATACCAGTGTTTCTACTGAAAAGAGTTCTGCACATTATTATAAAACCGATAACTTTTTTAGTGAACCTTTCATTTTCAAATGGAAGTTTCCCTACATCCCTAAAGGTGGGAAAGGTAACTCCCCTGCGTAAGAACAAAAAATTATCAACCATTGAAAATTTTAGACCAATCACTGTCCCCCAGAGCTTCCGAAAGTCTTCGAGTATGCATTCCTAGAGCTTGAATGATTTTCTTGAATCACACAATATCTTGATACCCATGCAGCATGGTTTTCGTTCTGGAAAATCGACTCAAACTGCTCTACTAACTTTCTATGGAATTCTGAGAGAGTTCATTGAAGCGGGCGAGTGCCCAGCTGCTATTTTGTGTGATATGAGCAGGGCTTTTGACTGCGTGAATCACCTGAAACTGCTGGATATGTTGGAATGTTATGGTCTAAGAGGAAATTCACATACCTGGATATCCTCGTTTCTCAGTAACAGAAACCAATGGCCTCATTGAGATTTGATCAGTGGTGTGGTTTCGTTTCCCATATCAGAAACGAAACTGGTCCAGACTGTTGTGCCTCAGGGATCTATATTGGGGCCGGTTCTGTTTCTCTTCCTACATATACAATATTGTTAGGGAAAATATTATATTCATTATTTACATGCATAATGGGGACGATATTAGGATATTGATCTCGGATATATAATCTGATATTTTAACACACAAATGTACAGATATCCTGAACTTAACCTCTGAATACTTCAACAGACAGGATCTATTTTTCAATGCTAAAAGTATTCAAGTTATTTGTTTCCATAACTATCAGAATAAAACCGAAGCACTCCAACTCCACTACCTTACAAAGCTCTCATAATGCAGTTAAATTATTGGGTATGCAAATGGATGAATATCTGAACTGGATTCCACATTGTGAACAGCTGGTTTCTCAATTGTGCTCACTTCTATATCTCTTTAGGAATCTGAGAGTCGCTTTTGAATAAAAGCAACTCATCAGTGTATATTATGCTCACGCTTGAGTCTAGGCTGCTATGGTGTTTGCTTGTGGGGCAACTCAACAATGAGTAGAAACGTCTTCATTGAACAAAAGGCTATTTTACGTTGTATATTTAACACCCTAAACGAAGCTCCTGTAGAACCCTTTTATAAATCAGAATATTCTAACTCTGACAAGTCT
This sequence comes from Gonioctena quinquepunctata, assembly GCA_018342105.1. Classification (NCBI taxonomy): domain Eukaryota; kingdom Metazoa; phylum Arthropoda; class Insecta; order Coleoptera; family Chrysomelidae; genus Gonioctena; species Gonioctena quinquepunctata. The sequence goes on along the minus strand of JAFIRS010002108.1, from coordinate 95,123 downwards.
ATTCATATATGAACTTTCAGTTTATGTATTCACCAATAAAACCGACTTCATTCTGAACAGTGATATTCATGATAAGAACACTCGCCAGAAACAATGATACATGTCAAAAGTGCCAAATACAAGATTACTCAAAATGCTCCTAAATGCATTGGACCTAAAATTTTCAATCACCTTCCAGTAATGATCAAGAGAGCTGAAACTGCAACGATTTTTAAAAAACGTCTGAAGTCGTTTTTGTTGATCAATTGTTTTTATACACTCGATGAGTTTTTATCTAGTCCTATGTGATCCACTCTACTGTGTTTGTGTAATATTGTTTAGACCCGTAAATCTGTTTGCTTGTTTTTAGTACTAGTTGTAAGTTAGATATAAGTACTGACTATTCCTATACAAAACGAAATTTTTTGTCATTTTAAGGAAAATAAAGGATTTGATTTGAAAGGGTTAAAGTGACAAATTTGTATCTTTTTACTTATATGAGTTTTTTCGTGACTTGTCCTATAACTTGTCAAAGTTCTCTTAAATGGACCAATAAAATATATCTATCAATAGGGGAGAATCATCTGTAGCTGTACTCTGTGATCTCTCCAAGGCATTCAACAGTGTCAATCACAGTCTCTTGCTAAGAAAACTCTACCAATATGGCTTCAGGGGAGTATCGCAAAATTGGATTAAATCTTACCTAACGGATCGCAAACATATGGTCAAAATTACTGACACATACTCAGGTTGCTCTCCTGTAACAACTGGAGTCACCCAGGGATCTGTTTTGGGGCTCATTCTGTTCCTACTCTATATAAACGACAACACAAATAAAAACTAACTGCAGCATAACAATATTTGCAGATCATATAGACCACCAGCTCAAGTTTGAAGATCACACACTGAAACTATGCAAAAGACTAGCATCCGGGTGCTTTGCTGTAAGAGTAGCATCGAGAGAACTTGATCCCAAAATAGCCACTCTGTGAATCCCATCTCAGATATGCCCTACCTTTCTGGGGCACCTGCAAGCTAACAAACTTTAATTCGGCATTCATACTTCAAATAAGAGCAGTCAGGAGCATAAATAACTCCTCTAGAAGACTTACATGTAAACCACTTTTCTTCCAACATAGGATCTTGACATTGCCAAGTTTATTCTCTAGCTCTGAAAAATCTTACACAAACCTTATTGATCAGAAATCTGAGAGCCTAAGTTCAGCCAAAATATGATTCAAACAAAATAAACTTAAATTGAACGAAAATAAAACTCAAAACATGATTATCTCTTCTAACAAAAACTGCCAAGAAAAAAATAACGTTACGTTTCTTGGTATCATCATTGATGATAGGTTAAATTGGTCCAATCATGTAGACCATGTAGTACAGAAACTATCCTGCACTCTGTTTTTACTGCGTCGACTGAAACAAACATATTACCAACCCGAATACTCTGAAAATGGCATATTATTCCCCATTCCATTCAGTGCTCTCCTATGGTATCTTACTCTGGGGTAACTCAACGTATGCGACAACAGTTTTCAGGTGTAAATAAAAGCTATCAGAATATTGGCTAACTTGGGTTTCAGAGATCATTGCCTTCAACATTTCATCCAACTGGGTATCATGCCACTTCCTTCCCTATACATCTTCACAGTATCATTAGAAATACACTAAAATGTGCACAAATTTCCCAGACATTCCGACTCTCACGATTATTACACCAGATCGGATGATTTGCTGACCTTCCCACGACATAGATCAACTGTTAGCCGCAATAATTCCTTGAATCTCAATCTCTACAACATCCTTGATAACTCTGTCAAAGTATTGAAATTAAAAAAATTCAAAACTGTGATGACTTTTTTTTTGCTGAGTTACTGTTTTTATGATATAAACAGCTACATTGCCTCAGCCAGTTCATTATGTGTATGAATTTAACTTTTAAAACTGTTACCTTTTATTTATGCTCAAACTTGTATTGTTCAAACTATTTTTAATCTTGCTGATCAATGCAAATTTTAATTATATTTTTGTTCGTTTCTCTCTCTTAGCTTACTTATGTCTTAGATTTTACCTTTCTGTATCCTAAACGGTCGTTATCGACTCCTTAGCGATATTGTTTTGTGACCTGCTTTAAATGTATTATGTACATAACATAGTCAAATAAACTGTTCTACTCTACTCTATTCATCTTGAAAACAGTCTCTTTTCTGCACAAACACAGGAGTAACTCGAACACCCAACACCATAATACAAGACAGTCTGACAATATCTACCTGCCAATACCAACCTCAACACTGACACTTTAATCAACATTTTACACTGGAAAAAAACTATGCAACCACCTCCCGAAACATATAAAAGATATCCCTAACCATAAAAAATTCAGAAATAACGTTAAAAAACGACTCATTGAGAAAGCCTACTACACCATTCAGGACTATTTTACAGAAGTTTTCTAGGTATAAATATTTAATTATTATTACATATATTTTTAACTGCATAATATTCACCCTTAACACTGTTGTATAACTCACAATAATTATTAACTCTGTTGTATATTAGCCTACATAGATCACCATTTATTGCAATAACATGTCCGATATGATACTTGCATACAAGAAATGGCCAAACAGTGCTGTCTCCTAATGTGCTCGTCCTTTTTTTTTTTTTTTTATGTTCTGGTTCCCACGAAAAGGGATATCCTGTAATGTTCAGAGAACATCGTGGGAACCAAGGGAAAGAAGGTAGGAGTTGGTGTTCTTCTTAAATTTCTGGAGGTTGTATGCCTCGGGGAACACCTCCCTAGACAATGAGTTCCAAAGCCTCGCTGTTCGCTGGATGAACGAGTCTTTGAAAGTGATGTTCTGCTGGTCTCCAAAGTGACCACGAAGGGGTGTGATGACTGAACTTGACGGGTTAGTCTCGAAGAGACTGCCAAAGCAGGAACGATTGTTGATATTTCAGAAGAGCATCGCCCATGAAAATATCTATAAAATAGAGACAAATCGCCAACTTTTCTACGGTGTTCCAGACAAGTGAGCGAGTTTGTAAGCGAGGCATCACCGACGAGACGAATTGCCCTTTTTTGGACAGAATCAAATAGCCTCAGGATACTCCACAAACATCAATATGGCTTCATGAAAAACAGATCTACAACTGATGCATTAATGGAAATAATACAAAATGCAATTAACAATGTGGAATGTGGCGAACACACCTCTTTAATGTTGTGGATCTGAGCAAGCATTCGATTGTGTCAATCACAATCTCCTTATAAAAAAACTTGAATACTCACGGAACTGAGGAACATCTTTGAATTTCTTTCGATCTTACCTCTCTTCAAGGAAACAAGTGGTTTGTGTGAATGGTACTCTATCAGATACAGAAATTATGTCTCATGGCATTCCTCAGGGATCTATTCTGGGACCTACGTTATTTGTTATCTATATAAATGACATTTTCGATTATCTGCTTCCCAAAACAATAATTTGCTTTGCAGATGATACGACGATGCTAAATGAAAGTTCTGATGTTGATATAATATTAAAAACCAACCAAGAACTTGAAGAAAAAGCAGAAAAATGGTTCTCACGTAACAAGTTGCAACTAAATAGGAATAAAACCCAAAATATTATTATTTCATCAAATAACCGGTTAACAAGTAAAAACCATGTTAAACTGCTTGGCATAACTATCGACGATTCACTCATATGGGAAAATCATATTGAAATGTTGTGTAAAAAATTGTCCACCCAACTTTATCTACTTCGTAGGCTGAAGAAAGTTCTGAGCACTGAAACACTAATAAGCTCCTATCATTCACTATTCCACACTCACTTGACATATGGAGTACTCTTTTGGGGTAGGTCTTCCCATGCTCTCAGAGCATTTCGTATGCAAAAAAAAGGACTCAGGATTATAGCAGGAGTCCCATTCAATGAACATTGCCAACCACTTTTTAAAAAATTTAAAATTATGCCATTGCCTTGTATTTACATCTACCACACACTGCTTCAAATTCACAAAAATAAAAGTGTATATTCTTCCCACTCAGACTACCACAATTACGAGACCAGAAATGCACAAAAACTAAGACAACCCCGGGTTAAGCTAGAAATGTCAGTGCGTAATTCACTGGATATCAAACTCTACAATAATTTGCCTTCCCATCTAGCATCATTGAGCATGAATGTATTCAAGAGGAGGGTAAAAGAATATCTTTAAAAACATTGTTTTTATAATTTACAAGATTACATGAACTGTACATATTCAGAATGATTTCTAGCCTTTTATTGTTTGTAAAATTGTTTTTAACCGCTTTCTTAGTTGTTTGACCAACCCTCAGAAGTTAATGAAAACTTGTACGAGTTAAGATCACGGGGACCTTACCTTTTATAGTGGGATCCGAAACCACTCTCTTTTTTTTTTTTTTTTTTTCGTTTTGTTTTATTCTCATTTGCTGCATCTGAGATTATTTCATACATTTTTCTTATGTTGGTAATGTTCTTATTAACCTGATTTATGTAGTAGTTGTTTTTGGCATTCAATATAATTCTGTTGAGATGATTTGTAGTTTTTATTTTGGAGTAAATTTAAATCATTTTTATTTTTTATGACCCGTTTTATTTTTCTTATGTTTGATAGATTCTTTTATCATTGTGTAATCCAAGGTTTCAGTTTCTTATGTTTTTTTTTTTAAGGGACAGTTTTAGTAGAGGTACACTCATTTTTTAGCGACATGAAGGTATCAAGAAAAAGATTGTAAGCCATTTCTGGGTCCTTTAGAGAAAGAACATTATTCCAGCTTACTGTTTTGATGGTATTTTCAAACTTTTCTTCGTCAAACTTAACTATAGTTTTTAGTTCAAGGTCTGTGCTGTCGTTTCTAGTCTCATTTGATCTAATATTCAAGAAGACAGGGAAATGATCCGTGGTATCTGTATCAATGACAAGTGAATTGAGTGTTAATTTGTTGGTGCTAATATTTTTTCTTACGAAAATGTGGTCAAGGCAGGTGCTAGTTTCAGTGGTTACTCTAGTGAAAGAATTTATGTAGGACTTGAACCCAAAATACGATAACATAGATAAATAACTGTTATTTGTTGGTTTTGTAGGGTTGAGGATGTCGAAGTTGATATCACCTATGAATATATCTATATCATTTTTTTTTTAGATTATTAAAATGCGATTCTAAGTCAGTTAGGAATAGGTTATCATTTATGGAGGGAGATCTATAGCAAGGCATAACTGAAAATTGTATATCACATAATTTAAATGTGATATTACTAATTGTTACCTTAGTTATAGGTAGAATTGTATGTTTTATGTCGAAGTTAATGTAATCTCTAATAAAAATGAGGACACCATCATTCTGGTTGATGGTACTGTTGTTGTAGCATGTTTTAAATCCAGGAATGTTTTAGATGTTTTAAAAGTTACTTAGTGTTCTACTGTCACAATTGATATTACTATTTTTTTTATATACACAACTTAGTACCCATCTTTTTCTGACTTGACATAAATGTAATTTACATAACATGTTCAAATAAATCTATCTATCTATCTATGTTTAGGTGCCGCGCTCCAAATATGGGAACAGTATTCCAGGACAGGTCGGATCTGTGCCTTATAGATCATAAGCAGCTGAGTGGGGGTGAAATAGCTCTTGGCACGAAACAAAAAACCAAGTTTTTGGGATGCACTTTTGGCAATGGACCTCACGTGATTTTCCCAGGAAAGGTTATTGCTGATAGTAATACCAAGCATCGATATGGATGACTTCAGTGGTATGGTTACTCCTGACAAAGTTATGTTAGGCACAGTGAGATCGGCTTTTCTAGAGAAAAGACATGCTTGTGTTTTGTTTGCATTGAATTCTACCAAGTTATTAGATCCCCACTCGAGAATTGTTGCTAAGTCCATATTTATATTATTGTAACGAACCTAGGCCGGACCTGTCGCCTCGCGCGTTGCCGTCGACAGCGATGAGGTCATCCCCGGAGATGTTCGAGAACAGTCCAGTCGCTCTGCCGTGGAGAGCAACGGTCGATATTGGAAACAATTGGAACATGCCGGTCGCCAACTACCCGAATTCGAAACATCGAGAATGCTGTATCGGAGATAAATAGGCAACCCTCAAGTGGAGTCGACAGTCTGAACGAGCCCATACGATCGAGCTATTCAGTGGCGTAGTAATATAAATTAAGTTGTAGATTAAGTGTTAAATAAATTAGTTAAACCAAGTTAAGTTTATTTACGTTACAATTGGTGTCGGAAGTGAGATTTTGAAAATAAACAAGTGATCGTGGAGTGGATAGTCAGAAAAATAAATTGATAGACCTTCTATACGCAAAATAGACAGTGGCCCGGTTTTGCGAAGTGGACAATTGTGCGTGGAATATAAACTGATACGCTGTTCGGTGAAACAGAAAATAGACAGTGGCCGGTTTTCGCGAAGTGGACAATTGGCGTGGGAATATAAACTGATACACTCTTGCGTGAAACAGACAATAGACTGGTGGCCCGTGGAAAAGAATTCCGAAGTGAATTTTAACAAACTGATAACTTTCTGTAAAACAGACTGATACCTCGTCAAAGACAAAATGTGTTCAAGAAAAGTGCTTCTGGATTTGAAGGTAGCGGAATTGAAACAGGAATTGGAGGAAGGGAGCTGGAAACAACAGGTAAAAAGCAAGTACTCCAGGAAAGACTTGCAGAAGGACTTATACAAGAAGGTGAGGACCCCGAAACATTTTTATTCGAAGTTCCCGGAGGTGATTTAAGTTTGGTAATGAATAAACTCGAAGAAACTACTAAATCCGTGAAAGAAGAACTGCAACAAAATTCTAGAAATCTGGAAGAGAAACTTCAGGAAAATTCTATAAATCTTGAAGAGAAGCTTTCTAGAAATCTGGAAGAGAAGCTTCAAGAAAATTCTAGAAATCTGGAAGAGAAACTTCAGGAAAATTCTATAAATCTGGAAGAGAAGCTTTCTAGAAATCTGGAAGAGAAGCTTCAAGAAAATTCTAGAAATCTGGAAGAGAAGCTTCTAGAAAATTCAAGAAGCCTGGAAGAGAAGTTCCTGGAAAACACAGAAGGCCTAAAAAAGGAATTGTGTGGTGTGGCTAATTTTCTAGAAGAAAGAATGGGAACCGTTGAGACAGAGATAGATAAAATTAGGGAGCAAATGAACACGGAGGTAGATAAAATCAAAGACGGAATCGAGGCAGAAATGGACAAAATAAAGGAAACGATCAGTAAGCTGGAAAAACAAATTAATAGTGCGTCCTCCACAGAGATGGTTAACGAAAATGCAATGCTGGACTTGAGTTTGAACGTGGATAAAGTTCAAGAGGGTATAAAAGATGTCAAGGTCATTTCAGAAATAGGGAAGCTTTCCATGAAGCAGCCTCAGTTCGACGGAAAAACTCCATGGGCAAATTACCGCCGGCAGTTTGAAGCAGCGGCCAAAGCAAACGGATGGAATGCAAGGGAAAGAGCTGTAGCACTGACACTTGCATTACGTGGAGAAGCGACAAATATTCTACAAACTCTCACCGCCCAAGAACAGGAGGACTATGATCAGCTGATTAAACATCTAGAATTACGATATGGCCACGCCCATTTGGAACACGTACACCACTCCCAACTGAAAAATCGCTGCCAGAAATCGGGCGAATCCTTACAAGAATTCGAAGCTGACATTGCAGCTTGGTTCGTCTCGCATATCCAGCCACACGGAGAATGTAATGGAGCGATTAGCGGTTCAGGCATTCTTGGATGGACTCCGTGACCAAGAAACCAGACAAGCGTTGACACTAGCTCGTCCAACACATCTCGTAGACGACTGGCACGCCAGCTTTGGAATTTGAGGCAGCAAAGCAATCCTGCAAAACCAAAGTAAAGTTCGAAGTATTGAAGAAGACTCACAGGAGCATGCTGACTTGGAAGCTGCCATAAGAAAAGTGATGAAGGAAGTTGGCGGAGAAAAGACAGATAAGATGCTGGAATTGTGGCAAAATTGGACATGTGCGTAGCAAATGTCCAACATTCAAAACACGACTCGATGCAGGAAAACTAAAGAAGGTCGACGAGAAGGGGCAATCGTCGGCCTGTGTCCAGCAAGCCCGGTTAACAACGCATATGTCGCTATCCTGAAACGACAGAACAGAGGTGTTTTCGTAGAGCGGTCTCATCAATAACGAGCCTTGCACCATGCTGCTAGATACAGGTGCGACTAGGACAATTCTCGGACCTTCCTTTGCCAGAACACCGGAACGAATTGAACCGACAACTTGGAAGCACTGACAGCAACAGGGAGCCAGCTACTGTATATGGCGAGCTACCGATTGAAATAATTTTGGGCAGCACTAAAGTGAAACATCAGGAACTTGAGCGACATCGAAGAGATGCAATCATCGGAATGGACATCATGAATTCCAGAGGGTTTGAATGGATTTCAAAGACGGCGTCCTACGTGTCACGGAGAAGAGCTGGTACTTCATGGGAGAAGTGAAGAGTTGATCCGGTGCTGTTGGCTGAAGATGTAAGCTTACCTGAGAGGGCTGAAACCATCCTGTAGGCTCGCCTGGACGGGAGTGCGAGCAGTGGAGAGCGTGATGATGTTCGAGCCCAAACTTCATGATGAGAAAATTGGCGAGGATTGCCCTAGGAAAACCCTGTTACGTGCTGAAAAATTTGTACCGTAAGGGTCATGAATGTCAATTACTTTCCAGTGACCTTAAAGAAAGGAACAATTTTAGGGCACTGCTCGTCAGTTTCATCTGTGATCCGGGCGCAGAGGTACGATTAGCCAACCCAACAACTTGCCCACAGAACTAGAAAAATTAGTTGCCATCTCTTCCAAAGACATAAAACCAGCTCAACAGCCCAAACTAAGAGATTTAGTCAAAAGTACCAAGACATCTTCGATACGGACAAGGAAAGGAGGTCGAACTAATGTGGTCCAGCACAAGATTGATACTGGGGGTGCCCGACCGATCCGGCAATCAGCAAGAAGACTTCCTCTTGCCAAGAAGGAAGAGGCTGACAAAATAGTCAGCGATATGGGAAAAGAAGGAGTTATCGAACCATCTGACAGTCCCTGGTCCTCTCCAGTCGTACTGGTGAAGAAAAAGGATGGATCGACACGCTTTTGTGTAGACTATCGCCAACTTAATAATGTCACGAAGAAGGACAGTTACCCTCTCCCGAGAATAGATGACACCCTAGACACGTTGGCTGGTTCCACGATTTTCTCGACCCTTGATCTGAAGAGTGGATACTGGCAAGTAGAACTGGCTCAGGAAGATCGAGAAAAGACTGCTTTTACCATCGGCTCAGGATTGTGGCAGTTCACCGTTATGCCATTCGGGCTCTGTAATGCTAATGGAACACGTGTCTAGTGTATCTCGACGACATAATTGTGGTCGGCAGATCGTTTGAGGACCACGTGAAAAACTTGGAGGAAGTATTCCTGCGACTGAGGAACTCCGGATTGAAGCTGAGCCCTAAGAAATGCCATCTGTTCCAAAAAGAAGTACGATACCTCGGCCACATTGTCTCTGGGGAAGGAGTAGCAGTGGACGACCAGAAGATCAAAGCTGTTAAGGATTGGCCCATCCCAAAAGACATTCACCAACTTCGAAGTTTCCTTGGTTTATGCACATACTATCGCCGATATGTGCTGGGATTCGCCAACATCGCTAAACCACTGACCTAGCTCACGGAAGGCCAAACAAAGTTCCAGTGGTCCGAAGAATGTCAAGACTCATTCAGGAAGCTGAAAGGAGCTTTGATCAACGCACCTATACTGAGCTATCCCCTACCCAAAGGGAAATTCATTTTGGATACGGACGCCAGCAACGTGGGACTTGGAGCTGTCCTATCTCAGATCCAGGAGGGACAGGAGAAGGTCATTGGTTATTTCAGCAAGACGCTTAGCAAACCAGAGCGCAATTACTGTGTCACCAGGCGAGAGCTGTTAGCTGTTGTAAAGGGAGTGGAACACTTCTACAAGTACGTGTATGGAAGAAGATTCCTGTTGAGAACTGACCATGCAGCTCTCAAATGGCTCTTACAGTTCAAAAATCCTGAGGGTCAAGTAGCACGTTGGATCGAGACTCCAAGAATTCGATTTCGAGATCGAACATCGAGCCGGAACTAGCCATAAGAATGCAGATGCCTTGTCGCGAAGACCATGTCCAGATGATTGCTCACATTGCCGACGAGCAGAAGAGAAAGAAGCAACACTTTGTAGAACCGCGGCAATGGATGACAACTGGAATGACAGCAAGATCCAGAAAGACCAAGAGAGAGACCCCGACCTTGGCTTAGTCGTCAGCTGGAAGAAGGGCAATCGAAGACCATCATGGCAGGAAGTCGCAGGTTACTCGCCGGCTGTTAAGTCCTATTGGGCACAATGGAACTCTCTTATTCTGGACAATGGGATCCTGAAACGTGTGTTGGAGGCCGATATTGGTGGGGAAGACAGACGCCAAATAATTGTTCCCAGGAACAGAAGAGAGGAAGTGCTGCGGGAAATCCATGATGGAGTCGCCGGAGGACATCTGGGAGTGACGAAGACCCTGCAGAAAGTGAGGCAACGGTTTTACTGGGCCAATTGTCAAGCTGACGTCCAGGACTGGTGCAGGAAGTGCGCTGTATGCGCTGCTAGCAATGGACCTCGAATACGACCCAAGGCCCCGATGCGTCAGTACAACGTAGGCAGCCCGTTCGAGAGAATCGCCATTGACATCGCCGGCCCGTTTCCCGTATCCGACCACGGGAATAAATACATCCTTGTGGCAATGGACTACTTCAGTAAGTGGGCGGAAGCCTAGCCCGCCCAACCAGGAAGCCATCACCGTCGCCGACGTCTTGGTGAAAGAGTGGATATGTCGGTTCGGTATTCCAATGGAGCTGCACTCGGATCAAGGCAGAAATTTTGAATCCAACCTTTTCCAAGAAATATGTCTACTGCTGAACATCCGCAAGACAAGAACCACGGCCCTACATCCGCAGTCCGATGGAATGGTGGAACGGATGAACAGGACGATCAACCGCCACTTGTCCAAGGTTGTCTCTGACCATCAAAGAGACTGGGACCAGTATCTTCATTTGTTCCTGATGGCCTATCGATCCGCAGTACACGAGTCAACCGGTCAAACTCCTGCTAGTATTATAATGGGCCGAGAACTGCGACTGCCTTGTGTCCTGAAGTTTGGGATACCGCCAGGACAAGACACTGCGGGAGAGGACTACATCAGCAAACTTCGGCAGAGAATGGACGACATCCACGAACGAGTCCGGTTGAACATCCAGAGTGCCAGCGATAAAATGAAGAAGACCTATGACATCAAGGCCGACGCTGGAGGATTTAAGGTTGATGACCTGGTTTGGCTGTACAACCCCAAACGTCGTCGTGGACTATCACCAAAGTTGCGGAACTCGTGGAAGGCCCGTATAAAATCGTGAAAAGGATAAACGACCTTGTGTACCGAATCCATAAGCCACCCCGAGGGAAACCAAGGGTCGTCCATTTCAACAGGTTGGCCCCTTACGCTGGAAACCATGACCAAGTTCGCACCCTCAAGCCACCGGAGGATGATATGACGTTCGAGAAGTTTATGTCCTTGTATTCAAACGGGCAGAAAGTTCTACATGGGGTTACTAGAGAGGAGTCACGAGACCTTTTCGAGGTGCCTGCTGACTACGCACTAGCGCACTGTGTGGCAGAAGATCTTCGAATGTCCAGGGGCATCGCCGTAGTGTTCTCCAAGAAATTTGTTTCCCTGCAATTTGTGCGGGGCAGAATCCAGAAGTTGGTGGGGTGCTACAGTTGAAGAAAGGCCAGAGAAACATCTACTACCTAGTTACCAAGAGGCATTCCCAAGATAAACCGTCCTATGAAGATGTCTGGAAGAGTCTCACCAAACTAAGAGATACTATGGTGGACCAGAATCTGGTGGATCTAGCAATTCCAAAATTGTCCTGTGGTATTGATGGGTTGGACTGGAGAGTCATAAGAAGTATGCTGGAGGCGATATTCAGATCCAGCGGCGTCAAGATTTTGGTTTGCTGTAACCCTCTTCCACGACCGATCATGAAGACCATGGAGTGTTACTTCCATCGAACTTCACGGTGCAGATATGGGGAGTCATGCAGATATCGTCACACTCCAAGGATGAAATTTCGGGACGAAATGTCTTTAAGAAGGGGGCAATGTAACGAACCTAGGCCGGACCTGTCGCCTCGCGCGTTGCCGTCGACAGCGATGAGGTCATCCCCGGAGATGTTCGAGAACAGTCCGTGGAGAGCAACGGTCGATATTGGAAACAATTGGAACATGCCGGTCGCCAACTACCCGAATTCGAAACATCGAGAATGCTGTATCGGAGATAAATAGGCAACCCTCAAGTGGAGTCGACAGTCTGAACGAGCCCATACGATCGAGCTATTCAGTGGCGTAGTAATATAAATTAAGTTGTAGATTAAGTGTTAAATAAATTAGTTAAACCAAGTTAAGTTTATTTACGTTACATTATTAACATTTCTTCCTCGTTCATTTCTGGTTTCTCGGGCTGATATAGGGGCCCTGGAAGAGAAAGCGGTATGGAGGGTACTATCATCGGCAAAGCTGTGTACTGGACATGAAGTTGCTTTCAACAGGTCATTGATGTGAAGTAGAAATAGTGTTGGTGCGAGAATAGATCCTTGCGGAACACCAGCATTTATGAGTAGAGTGTCAGATGAAACTCCATCGACCACTACATGGAGAGACCTATTTGAGAGAAAACTAGCAAGCAGAGAACACAGCTGAGGGGGCAAGCCATAAGACAGAAGCTTGGCGAGGAGTCCCTGGTGCCAAACTCGATCGAACGCCTTGGAGATATCTAATGCCACAGCTAAAGTTTCTCCATACTTTTCAATAGATAGCTGCCATATATGTGAGACGTAAGCGAGCAGGTCACCAGTTGATCTCTGATGGCGGAAGCCATATTGCCTATCGTTGACAATTCCTGAGTCTTCCAGATATTTCTTGAGCTCGATGTTGATGGCTTTTTCCATGACCTTTGAAATAATAGATAGCAGTGCGATAGGTCTGTAGTTGCTAGGTAGGGCCTTTTTGCCTTTTTTAGGGACTGGCTGTACTCTTGCAATTTTCCAATTGGACGGAAATACCCCCAAATCCAGAGTGGAATTTCCAGCAAATAAGTGCGCAAAGATATTGGCTTTTTCCTGGGCAGTCGTTGCTAGTGTTCCATCTTCTTTGGTTAGAGGAGGAAATGAGCTGGAAGTGAAGTTTCTTCCCACAGCTTTGGCGAAAGACCAAAATGAACGGGATCCGTTAGGACATTCAGCAAGTTTTGATCTTATTTTGGCATTGTGGGCATCTTTTGAGCATTCTATTGTCTCTTTGCATATGCCTCTAGCCTCGACATATGCTGCTCTGGTCTCAGGGCCCGGATTTTTTAGCCATCGATGGTATGCTGCCTGTTTAGAAGCCACAGCTCTAGAGCAGTTTCTGTTAAACCAGGTCTTATCGGATGATGTTCTTCTTACGGTATTCGGTATGTAAGTTTGCATCCCCAACATGATGATTTCAGAAATTGTCTCAGCACATCGTGTTGGATCTACTGAAGAGAAACAAACTCTCTTCCATGGAAACGCTGAGAAAAACATACGAAGACCTTCCCAGTCGGCCGAATTGTAATGCCACATGAGACGGGGTAGTATTGTGCAGCTCGATGGTAAATGGAAAGAGCATGTTGTGGAGATGAGGGTGTGATCAGAGTTTCCAAGTGGGGCACAAACTTCTATTCTATACGGGTCAGGATTGGTGGTGAGGAAAAGATCTAGTGTATTGGCAGACTGGTTGTTGACATCAGGGATGCGGGTTGGTAGCTCGACCAGTTGTTCTAGACCATGAGTGATGGCGAAGGCCTCGGCTTGACGACCCGCATCATCTGTTTTGTTAGAGAATTTGAGCCAGGCAGCGTTATGTACATTAAAGTCTCCCATGATTATGGTTTCAGCTGTTGGATGGTTCTCCTGAATGTAGTCCAGTTTGAATACATTTATACATTTATTGATTAAACTGACATGTGCACCATCTATTATCCTTTTATCTGTATATATTTTAATGACTTTGTCTATAATAATCTGTATTCTTCCGACAATAAAGTGTAATTTGATTTGATCCCCTTGGAGTATGGCAAAATATATTGTAAAAAAAAATTGAGAGATTTGTGAAACTATGTAGAGTCACCATGGGCTCATATATTAACCGCCAACGATCCTCTAAATGACTTTCACCATCAACTGATGTATTTGTTTGATAAGGCATTTCCACTTACCAAAATTAAAATTAAAAAGAGGAAACCTTGGATGACCAAATGCATAAAAATTTCGTCTCAAAATATGAGGTGTCTTCACTACATCAGAAAATATTTCTCTGAAAACCAATATTTCATCAATTACTATAATAACTACAGAAATATTTATAGAAAGATAATTAAAACTGCAAAAAAAATAATCTCAATAAAAGACTTTCTAAAATATATAACAAAGAAGAAAAAAACAATTCAATTCCCGTAAAAAGTAAACTGAATTCTGAAGAACTGAATACATTTTACTGTTCTATAGCCGACAAACTAGCTGATGAAATAATGTGCGAAGCAAATCCATTAGATTACATGAATCACATCGCCATATCTAATTCCTTTTGTTATTTACCGACTTATGCAAGTTAAATAAAAGAAATTCTCAAGAAATCAAAAACTCATTAAAAATATTTTTGAAATTACCCTACAATGTTTTAGATATTCTGGCAGATGTTATAAATTCATCAGTTTTGAATGTCATTTTTTCATCTTGTCTGAAAATTGCTGAGGTCATTCCATTACTTAAAGGGGGTGATCCAAGCATACCAGCAAATTTCAGGCCCATTTCTTTATTACCAACTTTAGCAAAACTTATTGAAAAACTGATGAAAAAAATAATATTATATTTTCTTGAGGAAAATAATCTCATCCATTCCAAACAGTGTGGTTTTCGAGCCTCATGAAGTACAAATGATGCAATATTTTCTTTTCTCGATGAACTTTATCTTCAACTGAATGATGGAGAGGTTGAAGCTGCAGTATTTTGCGATTTGACAAAAGGATTCGATTCGTCAATCACAATATATTGCTGCAAAATCTCGAAATGTATGGTTTTAGCGGAAACCTTCTACTATGGTTCAAATCTTACTTATCAGGTCGTGTGCAAAAAGTTACATTCAATGGTGAATAAAATACGTGGTACCGCAGGGGTCTGTTCTCGGTCCACTTTTGTTTTTACTAGATATAAACGATTTCCCCGATTTACCAATTAATGGGAAATTTACTATCTTTGCAGACGATACGTCCATACTATTGTCGTATGGAAAACAATTTTCTGGGCCAAAACCCTGTCATCAAATTACCCTGTGTACATTTAATCTCAGAGCGCATATGCATATGAGGAATGAACACGGTATGAAAACCGTACGAAAAAACATCGTTTCCTACGAATGTCAACAAATGACCTGGGTAATTGGGGGTCTGAAACTACAAGTGCGCACAACGGGTGGCACATAAACATTAACTATGGTCAATGGCACTTGAGATTTTGACGAGAGATTTTCGGCTAGAAAGGCGTAATTTACTATTGCGGATAATCCTTGGAAGGCCTTTTAAAAGTTTGGGATTTTGAAAACAAGTGTACGAGATATTGTTTCTTTGTTCGGCACCTGATATGTTTTTTCAAGATGTCGAGTTAAAAACAGATTTTCTCTGAGAACCATAAAAAAAAATACAACGGATGAACGAACATTTGGCCGGCTATAGGTGGGGGAGTAATAGTTTCGAGGCCTAGAAAGCTTTTCTCAAATCGAGAATGGTCGACTTCACTTCACTTCTCTGCGCTCGGCCTTTCGAACTGGAATACGCTCTACGACCTGGGGGTGAGTTACATATTTTTTATTCTTCGAAGGCGCACTGCCTGCGTACGATTTTCTGCGACTATAGCCAGTCCAGTGGATATTATGCGAGTGCTTCCTGGGGAAAAGCAGCTCCTTCTTTCACAGTTATTTGGAGTCCTAACTGTGATCTCGAAGCCTAGCGATAAATTTCATTTTTGAGAATTCTTATCGACGCTTTGCATCCTACACCGTCCTAAGGACTAGATACGAGGGTTGATAGCCAACGGCAGCAGATTAAGGGATTTTTGGATCGTCAACTTCAAGAGTTCTAGCCTCCAGTCTTTTGATTAATCAACCTTTTCGTTTCAGCTCCTGATACAGGTTTTTCCAGCGTCCAGCTGATTTCTACGTTAAACGTTGATTTGTATACTAATTAACCCTTCTCTTACAGGATCCTGCACTCGTGTGCTTTGGTATGCGGGGTGGTCCAAGCCCAATTTGATTTCTCCTGTGGCTGGGAGAAAACCCCCTTATCGTCGGCAGCTCACTGACGTGATATCCCTCACAAACCGCGATTTGTGACAGATATACTGAAGCGAGACATCAACCAGAATTGAACCTAGCGATCATACACATGTATGAACCTCAGTGCACGGGTCTTTCTGCGACTAAAAACGTATCAGTTACACTGCGGTGATAGGTGTAAACACGGGTTATTAATTATAAATTCTGTAAACAAAACTAAAGGTTTCAGCTCATGTGTGTTGAATATGTGTAGGGATCGTAGGTGCCTCTGTATGACCGTAGCATAAGCTCAATGTTGTGTTTGCAGTTGTACGCGTTATATAGTTCTGTCTTAGGAAAATTTTATCAAGATAGGTACGGTACGCGCTTAATTTTAGGGAGTAAATTCACTTTTGACGTCCCTTCATGTCCTACAATTTACGCTCGAGGACTCGCCCCAAAACACAAATTCAACAAACTTCATGTGTACTTCACCCCGTTGAAGGTATCACGCGAGTTTCATATAACCAAGCACTTGTTTGTTCTCCATATGAGAATCGGTCGGCTTTTCAGCCCATCCTAACTACGCCAGTCCATGGTTCATTTTCTGTTGAAAATAATTTTTCTTTTGGCTCTAGCTTGGGGAGCCCTGAAATCAATAGAGATAATTCTGTCTCAGAAAGTATAGGCCCGAAGAGCGCACAGCTGTTTGTTCAATCGCGACGCGTCGAAAATTGCGCTACGGAATCTAGCGACCCACTAGATTCGCAAAAAGCGGTGCATTTAAATTCACTTACACCTCCTAGGTTAAACCGTATGAGAGCAAGTATGAATTGTATGAATGCGAACAAAATTCCCGTTGGGAACTTTCCTGTTGAAGACAATGATGAAACACCGAATAATTTTTCTGTTGAACAGAATACAATGCGTGATCTAAGTCAGAGGGAAAATTCCAATAATTTTTGTTTCAATAGGCCATTGAGAGCCTCCAGTAATATTTTGAATTTCGGCGATAGACCCACCAGGGTAACTCAAACCCCAGTAGATAATGGCTCACCTCAACGAGTTCTGGAAGCCTTCCAAAATTTAGAACGCAATACATTAAGTTCAGGAGCCTCCAGCCCACTCAATTTTTTTAAACAATTTCCAAGAAATTCAGGAATGAATGAGAATAGAATGTTTGAGTCAAACCGCCCTCGCACTCCAGACAATAACTCAATTATATCAGAGCTCAATCGCTCGAGAGCTAGTGACGAGCCCCCGATCGAAGGGGTCCCTCCTGCACGCGAGGCCGTTCATCAAACGGCCCGCCCGAATAGTGAAATCCCTGCTATTCGGCAGGTGGTATCGCAGGAGGAACGGGAAGAATGGGATTTATTCTTAAGGTTCGAGAGATTCCGTGAAATGAAACGGAAGACACCGGTAATAAATGCCGGTGAGGAAATCTCACCGCCCCCTTCCCCTGTAGGTAATCGACCTGTTTCGAGACACGATGGCACAATAACAGCACGGTCACGTTACAAAATAATTTAGAAAATGATCTGGAAAAAGTCAACCAGTGGTGCAGCGCAAACCTATTAACGTTCAATGTTTCTGAAACGAATATTTTAACATTCAAATGTATTATAGATTATGTCTCGCTCAATGAACAAATAATTGAGCCCAAAGCTGGGATAAAATTTTTAGGGCTACATATTGATGATAAATTGAGATTTGAAGACCACATCAGCAAACTATGCAGGAAATTATCTTCAAGTTGCTATGCCAAAAGGCCAATATCATCCAACATGGATTCTCCATTAGCAAGAAACGCATACTTTAAGCTTTGTGAGTCTCACTTGCGCTATGGAATTTGTTCCTCGGCAAAAGTGTCTCGATTGACTAGTTTTCGAGATACAGGGTGTTAAAGATGAAAAGCGAAGCTTTCTGCTCAGAATTTTCAACAATTCCGAGAATTGACAAAACGCCTATTTATTCCGGAAATACCATGCCTCAATAATGGTACAATCTCACGTTGATCTCGTATTCATTATGATTTTTCTTTTTGTGCTCTACAACAGGGTGAAGAAAGAAAAATCCAATTCGATTAATTTTAAACCAACCAGTGTGAGTTCTCTGATGAGAATTGAAGATTTAACTTATCCTGGATGAACTCCCTCAATCTCGATCGAAGTTAATTGACATAATTTTTTTTATACATGGTGGTTAGAAAATAGGGGTTACGTCAACCTCTCGTTTTTTAGTGCGGATAGGGAAGAGCATATCATAAATATATATCAAACATTATTCAATGTTAAGAACGTCGCATAGTCATTTCATGTATACAGGGTGAGTAAAAAGATTCAGTTCAAGTTTCTTAGAAAAATGCGTTTTTTTTTCAAGAATTCCCTGTATTTCGAGAAAAAAATCGTCAATTTTCATGAATTTTTGATATAATGTACGGTTGAAGAAGTCCGAGATGTTGTCATCAATATCAGCATAGGTCTCCAGACTCGTTTGTCGGCTACATACTTTTGAATGTTCGGATTTTATTGATATCCATATACTCCATCGGAGACAAAAAAAGGCTATTTTGAAAATATTTGGAGTAGATTAGTGCGGTTTCAAAAATGCAATACCTTATATACATAGTGAATGAAATGTCTTTCATTTGAAAGCCCTGTTTCCAAAGAAACTAGAGAAATATTTTATATGATTTCTGTGAAATGTGGGGTTTCTACAAAATAGGGGATATGAATGGTGGGGGTATTATACTTCCTGAAATTCTACAAGAAAGTCCGTGATAGTAAAGTTTAACCATTTTCAATTGCAGAAGCTGTTTCTATAAGGAGCAAATCAAAAACTCCCTTCACTTACATGAGCGTATATGTGAAGTAACGGAACGAAAAATAATGTGTACTACTCGTAAACATTCTCCGAACGGAAGATCAAAAGAGCCGACAGCCAACGTGGGTTTGTGACAGCTGTCTAGTTCTTAAGCAGATTCGCCTGAGCCAATCAAAACGGACCGCAAGCCAATGATAATGCTTGTAGGTGTGTCCTTACGTTGAGAGGCCAAGAAAACTATAAATCACGAGTTATATTTGTGTTTGAAGAGGTCTGAATGAATAAAAGTCAGTAGCGTCTCTGGTCTGGGATTGAGATATTCTATATAGTTCTGTTGTGTTTTGTTGGAAAATATGGCGCTTTTTTTTCGATCAAAGGAAAATGAAATTTGATGATCCAATTGCCTATTAATACATACTTCCTCGCTTATGGCATATTTTTTTATTTTAACGTATTTTTAGAATATTTAATTTAAATTCCGCTAAAAAGGAAAGAAATATTTCTTAAATTGCACTAAAAAGGAAAAAATAAGCTATTAAACCTGTTACGCTCAGAATAGCGTGGCACCCCCTTTGTAATGCAATTTAATAAAATATTTTCTTTAAAAAGTTTTTTTATTTATTTAATTATTTTTAGTCATCCATGAAATCAACTAGCTTGAATCATTTAAATTTAACAAAAAATTCGAAATCTTTGACCCCAAAAACCCCTTATAGCAATTTTGACTAGAATCAAAAAACTCGTCCGCCATTTTGAAGCTGCCATTTTGAATTTTCTAATTTGGACAAGAAAATCATGATTGCGTTCTGTCCCCAAATACTAATTTTAATTAAAATCAGGCCATCAATTACAAAAAAAATCCGCCATCTTGTTTTTTTTTCATATGAAAATGTCATAATACATTAACACCGGAATGATGAACACCTGCCAAATTCAAGTCGATTGGACAAGTGGAAGTGGGTCAAACGATCGCCAGATTTGTCCCTGACAAACAGGAATCAAAGAAATGAAAGCTTGTAAAAAACACACTTTTTACATTTACTAGTCAAGAAAATGAAACATTCTGTGAAATGTTCGTGCTTTATAATTCCTTTACCATGATTATTACTGAAGTTAAATAGAAAGCTTCTGTGCGAAATATATATATATATATATATATATCTATCACTTCAGAAAAGATTAATTTTAGAAGATTGGTCGGTGAATGACAACCTTGCACAAGAGATTCTCCTAAATAAGTGTACTGTTTTTTTGAAAAATGGAGTCAAGAAACTTGCGAAAGAAAAAATTATCACCTCAACAGTGGTTTCCTTTGTTCGAATGATTTTAATAATAATAATAATATTTATTGTCGTCATAGGATCCAATTGGACATGTCACAGTTTCAATATAAAATTAAATTAAAATAAAATATATTAAGTGCAAATGCTCAATATCAAGTCATGAGAATTTCAACATAATATAAACATTCTTGTTTGTAGTTAAATTTTGATTAGGTGTTAAATGTCTAGGGTACACTTTTCGTCTTATACTGAAGGAGGCTCTGGAAACAAAATACTTACTTTTCCAATGTTTACATGTCAGAACTGTCAGTTTTCATCGATTGATAGGTGTATTTGGGGTGTTTTTCATTGAGAACGCCTGAATCTTTCTAGTCGGGCTATCAGTTTTTCATTTTTTCATTATGCCGATTCCTAATAGATAGATTTGTGTGTGACAGACAATTTCCCCGCAGACAAATGTGTCGAATTCTTGGAGACAATATTTTCCTTTTCAGTTTACTGTTGCTAGGCGAGATGCTGCAGGAAGACCTCAAGAAAACATCATTGCCAACACTAGGTTGTGTTTCAACTGTATATTGTTAATTAAAAATTAAATACAAGCCTTAGAAAACGACCCAGGTTGTCTCTGATTGAATGTATTAACTCAAACTTCGAGCAAAACTAGTTTCATATGTGATTCTCGACAACACATTCAGCGGGTATCTACAGAGTGTAGAGTGAATATTTATGTATCGACCAATATTTTTGTGCTTGATAATGTGCCCTCATCACCTGAATGAAGATGTATATATTTCAGATGTTCTACATGCAGGCTTGAGGTACGTCAACAGACCATATATTCTGAAAGGACTGCAGCTCCAACAATTTATGGAAGGTCTGAGGAAGGCGACAAAAAAATACAGATCCAGAAATTTAGAGGACATCAATTCTTTTTCCAATGAAGAATTCATATCTCTTACTTCGTTGAGTAAAGTGCAGTTCAACGAATTATATAAATTTTCAGATCCTATTGTGCGAGGACATGTGAGATATATTACCAGAAAACATTTGTTAACATTTCTCTTGAAATTGCGTCAGGTTATTTTTTTTCAAAATGATATTTCAATATTCTACCCGCCAGGATACCACTCATTATTTCTAATGTCAGGATTTCATTGACACAAAGATTTGTAGCAAACAATTTGGGCTTTGATGCTATAATCAGAGCAATAACTATATCACAAGTCACATCACAGAATTTGTCAGTGAACTCTATAACCCTAATCCTAACCAACCAAAAGCAATGGCTTACATTGATTGAACTTACGGTAAAATCGAAAAAAAAAAATAATTTAAGAATTCTCAGGCAATCCTATTATTTTCATAAAAAAGACCATACGGAAGTAATTGTTGGTCCAGAGGGTTATATCCTGGCCATTCAAGGACCCTATTTTTCAGACTTTAAAAATAATGATGCCACGATATTGAACCAAGAGTTCGAAAGGGACATCCAGGATATCAGGAGCTGGTTTCAGGATGGGGATATTCTTATAGTGGACAGGGGTTATCGTGACTTGACACCATTATTTCAACAATTTGGTATTAATTACCATATGCCCCATTTCTGGCACGAGATCAAAGTCAATTTACTACCGAAGAAGCAAATAGTTCTAGGTTAATAACAAAAACTAGGTGGGTAGTGGAATCCAGAAATGGACATTTCAAATCAATTTTTAAATTATTCAAAGGGACAAATATCCACAACACATGTAGTGAAGTTGGGTGACTTCTATCGCATAGATGGTGCATTGATAAATCGGTTTTGTTTGATAACAATGCCAGGGACCGATATTCAGTTTGCTAGACGAATATTAGAGCGCTTTAATGAAGTTAATGTTATTCAAGCCAAAATTGAGGCTGAAAACCTACAAATCAGGATTGTTCGATGGGTGCAATTGAACCACACCCACGTTCGAAACTTTCCACGCCTGACGATGGAATATTTGAGGGATCAGACTATTGGGGTGTATCAGGTATCAGATACAGTTATCTCCACCTTATATTCAGGACAAACTCCAGAGGCAAGAAGAAGATATAATGGAATTGGATGTTTTGGAACAAAAAAGCCTTTTAGATTTCGGACATTTTCTGGGGTTTCGAGATGCAACAAAATATATGTTATGAATTGCCTACAATACAGAACTAAATGACAACGATCCTCCCATTATGAGTTATTACTTGCAAATCTGGTTCAAGAACAAACTAAAAAAAGAGGGGTTGACGTACCCCTACTTTCGAACCAACCTGTATAAAAAAATTAACTTCAATCGAGAGTTCATCCAGGCTAAATTAAATCTTTAATTCTCATCAGAGAACTCACACTGGTTCGTTTAAAATTAATCGAATTGGATTTTTCTTTGTTCACCCTGTTGTAGAGCACAAAACGAAAAAGTATAATGGATACGAGATCAACGTGACATTGTACCATCATTGAGGCAATGTATTCCCAGAATAAATAGGCGTTTTGTCAATTCTCGGAATTGTTAAAAATTCTGAGCAGAAAGCTTCACTTTTCATCTTTAACACCCTGTATCTCAAAATCTAGTCGGTCGATTTTTTTGTGCCCATGGACACTTTTGCCGAGGAAGTCAAAATCTACAACATACCAAAAATTCAGAAAATGTAACCAAAAGCCATTTTTCATAAGGATGGTGCGAAGTCGTTTCTTTGGGACTTTTGAGGATGAGTCCATCCAAAAACTGTTTTCTTAGTGTATGTAATGATTTCATATATAACAGATATGTTTATTTCTCGAGTAATCCACTGTTATTTATTTTAATTTTTCGTTTGGGAAAACATTCTACAAATACTTCGGTTCTTGAAAACCACACATATAATATCTCAAATACGAAACATATTCCTATGGAATTCGATCACATTTGAATTTATTTGTTTGAAAATATGTGGAATCATATGTGACTGAAAGATAAACTTCAGTCACTATCTTTCATCGTTCAAGATAGTAGAGTAGCTTGTAGGGGGGTCGATATGGCTCTTCAGCCTCTCTGTACTTTGACCTGTAAGATCTTTTGTACATTACCCTTCATCTATTCGAGGCCCAGAATTCCGAGACTCCTTGGGAAGTTTATTAGTTTCCTGGGAGCTAAGTTCCTGATGTCTGAGAACGTTAGTGAAACCCCTTCCAGGAACTTTCGCCTTTCGCAAAACATCACTTGGCAGTCGCAAAGCAGGTGTTCTGCAGTTCAGCGAAGTTCCCGCAGTAACTGCACAGTTCACTGTCTGATCTATCAATTTTTTTGAGGTGATACCTCAGAGGACAATGTCTGGTGAGCAGTCCCGATACCAGTTTCAAGTCTTTCTTGTCCAACTCAAGAAGCTATTTAGCTTTCTTTGGCTAGGCTCAGAAGCCTTTTCGCTTGTCTTTGCCTGGAATTCCAGTGGTTTTATTTGGTCAGCTTCCCATCGCCGAAACTCTTCTTTCATGTGGGCTTTGGAGAGACCACAGAAGGGTTCTGGGCCAGGAAATTGAGTGTTTGCACCTTCCTTGGCAAGGCTGTCTGCTTTATCGTTGCCTTTGATTCCCTTGTGACCTGGCACCCACATCAGTGTGACCTGATTATTTGTAGCCAGTCGTCTTAGGGAAAGTTTTCAGTCCCAAGTCAGTCTAGACTCACAAGTGTGTGACTTTAGAGCTTTTAGTGCTGCTTGGCTGATCTGGTAGAATATAGATTTTTGCCCCCCTGGAGCCTCTTGCGAGGCATTCTTGGGCGCAAATTTCTTTTGAGAGCCTAAAACTAGGACCCGTTACTCCCACTCCAGCCCTTTCGAACTATCAGTTTTCCATACTATTGCATTCCTTTCTACTTGAGGCCCGTTCGTTGTGAATATATGGTGGTTGTTAACAAACACTTCATAATTCTCTTCAAAATCATGCCTAGCTGGCATGATATCTGATGGCTTATACCTGGATTCTAGGGGAATATTTTCCAGAATCTTCAGATGTCCAATCTGATTTCCAGTCTGAATGCACTCATTGCCGCTTTCTTTCATACACATAAGTGCAGTACTGGAAGGTTCAGCATTACCTCTAATGCTGCAGTGGGGCACGTAAATATTGCCCCTGTGATTCCCAGACAGGCTAACCGCTGCACTTTCTGCAGCTTGATTTGTGCCAAGTACTGTTGGATCATACTAATGATGCATAGGTTAATTTTACAGAAAAGGGCAATGAGGTATATAGGGAACCTTAATCCAAGGGATTCCTGTAGAACCTTCTTCAAAAACCATAAAATTCTAACGGTAACTGCATTATTCATACTGGAATCCGTGTGTCTAATAAATAAACATATACCAAAATTTATTGCGTGTTCTTCCCACTATAACACCTGGAACAGCAGACACTCTGAAACTCACAGTGCCAACTAAAAACATCACCAGAGACTCCATATTTTTCAATGGTGGGAAAATGTACAATCATTTACCTCTGTACATAAGATCTGCCAATATAAATGACTACCAATTCAGGAAGTTAGTCAAACAATTTCTATCTGATAGACCTTTTTATACTTTGCAGGAATATTTTAACGAAAACTTATAACTGACTCACTCATATTTTTTATATTTATTAATCAAGGTGCATTTAAATTGTTACCTTCTATGTTCACTCTTTTATAAATTTGACTATTATACACTTTTATATAAACATATATTTTTATACTCTATTTACTTTTATATCGTCCATATTAACATTGTTTGTACCCTTGCAGTTTTTATTTTTATTATCTTTTGTCTGCATTGCATTTTTTTACTCTATGTTATTCACTAACCAAGCTTTGTCAACAAATTCTGTCTTATTAATAAAGCATATTTATTATTATTATTATTAGGTGACCGTTAGTTTGATGATTGTTTGGTAAGACCAATATATCATTTTTGGCTTCAAACCCCATGTCTCACCAAATACTCTGCGGCACGTTCAGGTTGCCGCTGTAGCCTTGGAAATAATGAGATTGCTGTGAATGTTACATGTTAGTCTTTGGTCGATTATAACGCTCAAATATTTGACTTATTTGGAAAAAGTTAGCTGTGTTCCATTCAGAGTCGGGCTTTCAGTTCGAACTTTCGCCTCCTTGTGAATGGAACCATCACTGTTTTGCTAGGTTTAACATTTAGCCCCTCCTTTGTGCACCCTAATAGTAACGACCAGGTCATCGGCGTAACCTTGAGTCGTAATTCCAGATTCATGTAGCTTTAGTATCAGATTATCCACAGTCAGAGATCACATCAAAGGCGATAGAACCCCACTTTAGGGAACAACCTTGTTCTGCTGTCATTCTGACCGTTTCCTCTCCGAGTGCAGCTACAATGATTCTGCTTTTTAGCATTGCATGTATCCATCTGATCAGTGAGGTGTTTGAATTGAAAATTTGATAGAACTGTTTTTTGTGAACTGGTCAGTCCAAGAGGATTTCACTTCTTATATAACAGTCTATCATTTTCTCCTATGTTTTCAGTCTTTGGTATGAACACCACTGCAGCCTCCCTCCAGGCTTTAGGTATGTAACCGAAAATGGAACTGGCCTTGAATAACCTTTTGAAGAAGGGCTCTATTATCTCAATGCCATTTTGTAATAAGGCGGGGAATATTCCGTCCTTTTTGGCCGATTTAAAAGGTTTGAAGCTCTTAAAGCCCCATTTGATCTTTTGGGTAGTGAAGATTTTCCCCGCAAGGCTCCTGCTGGATCTGTTGGGGTTAGTGACAACCCCTTCCAGCTGAGCACTTTGCAGTTCGTCTTCAACAACCTTCTGGTTTTCTACGTATTCACCGTTCGGCTTTTTGATCCGACCGATACCGTCGGTATGTCTCTCTGGAGGCGTTGAGCTGTGGCTAATTCTATAATCCCCTCACATATTTGCCTCTATGTTCTTCTTTTGGATTTTCGCAGTTCCTTGTTCTCAGAAAGAGCTGCTTCATAGTATTCCCAGTATCTCAGACTTGAAGAGTTTCCTAACTTTTTTCCCAAGTTTGGCTAACTCTTCATTCCACCAAGGCACGTCTCTGTTAACTGCCTGTTATAGCATTTTGAAGCTGCTCGGAGGCTGTATCAAGTTCCTCAGCTGAATCGATGAATATATGTTTCTAACATGTTGCCATCATTGCACAGTGAAATTGAATTGCTTCTAGGAAATGTGTTTCCCAATTCTTCCAGTCTTCCTGATGATCGTGGAAGCATGAAATAGATTTTGGTTTACAAAAATGTATTAAAGACTTAGTGAATGCGATGCCACTCTTGTATCAATGTAACAAGTGATTTCTGATGAAAACTCCTTTTTGGAAAACATTCTTCTTTGCCTCATTCATCTACATGAATTCCTAATTAAGACTTGAATAGACAACTCAAATAACTATCTGAATGAAAATGCAAATTTTAACTTTTAGATTTTTTTTTTGAGTTAAGGTCCTTTCACTATAGAAAATAAAAATACCTTCATTTTTATTGTATGTTTTTCAATTCCAGAAAAATGTGTCTATTCAATTGAGAATGTTTCCTTTTTCAGCATTTGAACTTGTCAAAGTTTTTTTTTCCAAATATTATTTTGGACTTAGGGCCAGTTGTATAGGTTATGTTTATACTATAGTTTAAACTGGGGTTTAAACTGAGATGTAAACCTCAAGTTTAAACTGATGAAAATTAAAAATATTTCTTGTATATCTTCCAGTTACAGAATTTGTAGCCAACTTCAAATCACATTGATTCATCAATATTTTTCCGTCTTGAAGGAAAATTGACAGAATGATAAGTCAAGTTACAATCAAGACTAGTTGTTTTTTTTCCACACTCCTCCGTCCGTGAATTTTCGTTATTGTTTATGATTATTTTACTTGTAACAAAATGGATTGGGGGGGGCAGAAAGAAGTCATACAATTTTTCGGAGCAGTAAGGCTGGTGAAATACTGCGGCATATCCCTATGCAAATGTATGCCAATTTGTTGAATTAATACCTTTACGGATGCTTTTGAAATCCTGAACTTATTGATTAATTCCTGATATATCCTAATTGCGATCTTCTTGGGTTTTCCGTCAAATAATATATCTTCAAATATTTCCAATGTGTCCATTTCGAAAACAATAAATATTGTCAAAGAGAAAAACAAATATTTATAGGTTACAGAAAAACATCAGTATTTCAGTCCGCTTGAAGCTTGAAGTTTAACTGGCTCTCCAACCGTCAGTTGACAGTTAAACTCCGAATGGCAGTCAACGAACTTTATTCATTAAACAGAAGTTTAACTGACACTTGAAGTTTAAACTGAACCTATACAAGTGAGCCTTATTAGATTTATTACATATCACTGAGAAATTTGGAATAATGGTTTCATGGTCTGACAGACCTGCTGGGATAATATTACAATTAAATTAATCTTCATAAAAGTTTGTGCAAATATAATGTACAGTACAGATTTTAAAATATTCTTCACCACTTCCTTCTTGGAACTCTATAGGAATAGTTTCAGAATTGTATTTGCAAAATTTAGAGATTTAATTGCATATGAATCCAAAGTTGCCGAATGTTATTCCATAAATGAAGGGTCCAGTAGATGAAGATGGCAAGTGACAAAATAACGTAAAGGAGAAAATTGATGTTTCTGTTTTAAATATTCGTAAAACAATTCTAATAAACCTCCTTTGGCTACAAGTAACTTTGCTTTAAATTGTGATAGGAACATGAAAGTTAGTGGTAAATTAAGATTATCTCTTATAATCATTCATAAAAAAAATATTTTATTTTTATTTTGATCAAAAATCATTTTATTCGTCCCATTGTGTGCTATTCAATTTTATTTGATGAACAAACAATTATATACCGAAAGCCTCATGAGTAATTCAACATGGGCACCGAATTTTTCTTTCTTTTGATATAATGTCTTCCCATATTTCTTAAAAATTCATAATGGTTAACCTTTATGAAGTTACTTAAAAAGTAACGGAAATAACAAGTTTTCATTTGTAAAGTGGGAGTAGTAGGGCTGTGTGCACGGGGCAGAACCAAAAGTCTAATTTTGTATTATTTTTAATCGCAGAGCGCTTTCGACCTATATGTGTTCAGTGCTTGCCTGGAAAGTAAGCGAATGACAGATGTTTGAATAATATTGAATGATTATTTTAACGAATTGTCAAAGTATCACCTACTCGTCAAGCAAGAAATAGGGCAACTTATAAAATACAGACATTCACAAAGTTAAAATGTATAAAATTGTGACAAACAGTGTAAAACATGAAATCTTAAAAATAAAGCATCTTTCCCGACAGCCCACCCAATACTCTCCTGTACCAAAGAACGCTGGTGACTCCAATAGGAGAACGATTACAGCAGCTGACCCAAAAATTCTTCAGCCAAATGGAAAACCAAGATATTCTCAGAAAATATGCCATTAGTAGTCTTCCTGGAATCATCCCCCCCACATTCCCACCTTCAACAAACTATTCTAAAACACATGCAAGAAATTCTGAACTAAACATTCCACTACAATCTGTCAACAAGTATTTGTAACTCGTATTTTTTTCTGCTCTTCTGTCTTATCTCACCTGTTAATGTGACATATACTCAAAATCTTAAGATATAAACAATTATTACAATGGGCAGAAGGACCTAGGTCAATAGCCTATTGGATCATTGTAATTTGATTCAATAAAAGTCATTATTATTATTAAAACATCTTTATTTAAAAACGCTGGGAGTTGATAGAGACGTTCTATTTTTATTTTTAATATTTTATGTTTTACACTGTTTGTCATAATTTTATACATTTTAACCATTTTAACTTGAACACTGTGAATGTGTGTATTTTATTGTTTGCCCTTGTTCTTGCCTGACGAGTAAGTGATACTTTGAAAATTAGTTAAAATAATCATTTATTAATATTCAAACATCTATTATTCTCTTGCTTTCCTAGAAGCACTGAAGATAACCATATAGGTCGAAAGCATTCAGCGATTAAAAAGAATAAATTGCATAAAATACAAAATTAGACCTTTGGTTCATTTGTAAAGACCAGAATCTGACAACTAACAAGTTCATCACCAAAATGTATTCTGTTTCCTTAGTCTTCTCAAGTTTCCAGTGAAACTTCTGAGAAGGGTGATGTCACCAAATTGTAAGGAACACTTCTGTATTAAAAATAGCTGAAATAGTAGGCTTTCATTTTTGAAGACCCAAATCATCGATAGCTGACAAATTATACACTCAAGGTCATTCTGCATTGCATGCACCTAAAAAGTTCAGTATAAACACACATTTTTACTTGATGAGAGATTACTATAGACTCAGATGGCACCAATGTCGTTTCTATTCATAATTTAGTAACTTTCTTCCCATTGGAGCCATCTTCAAACAAATACAAGTTCTGGTAATCAGCTTTTGGGGTCATCTAAACCAAGTTCTCTAAACATCTTGAATAAGATTGTTTTGTTGCTGCACTTGACAACTTCAAAGTTTCCTCTCCCTTATACCAATTTTCTACAGGTTATAGCACTCGTAGATCTACTCAATTTATTGCTGTTAATGAATAGCAATAATGAAATATACAAATAATAAAAATAAATACATCATACCTGAAAATATCTTTGATGACTACTATAGCTTCTTGAACGACATAATTTACTTTGGTCTGTATCAAATCAAGTAATGTAGCCACACAACGTTCAGCAGAAGGTTCCACCTTGATGGCACATCTGCCAATAGCTCTCACAGCCTTTCTAACAAAGTCCACATCAACCTCTGTTGCATATTCTTTGAGTTCGCTCAATACTTGAGCTATATTGACCTGAGATGCTAAACGAATCATGATGTCTAGTTTTTCCAATTTGACGTAGATGGGGTCATTGTACTTAACAAAGAATACCTAGAACGTATTATATTTGGTAAAAACTCATTTGAAAATGATTGAAGAAGCTAATAACACTGGATCATTTTTTAAATCATTGAATATTTAAATTTTTATATAAATAAATATATTATCTGACATTTCCATTCTCACCTTCATTTCATGTTTGAGTATATCAGGCTTCTTCTGCACAATTAAATTAATATTCCTCAGCGCAACGTACTGAACTTCTGGCTCTGAACTGAGTAAAGTCACTAGAGGTGGTGCAAGCTTTTTGCTCATGGTATTGCAGAATTCGGTATCTCCTGCCAAAATCTCCATCATTTTTATAAGGACCTTAACTGCTGATAGTACGACTGCTGCGTTGGCATGTGCCAAACGAGGTGTTATACGTTCACAAATACTCTGGGCCTCACGATCATCGCGAGGGGTATAGTTAGACAGGGAATCCAATATGAAAACCTGGCCCCACTCAGTGCATTCATTTAAAGCTGTCAGGAGTTTGTTTATTGTATTGGTGCTGAGTTCTGAAAAAAAAAAGAAGAATATACTTATACCGTAGATTTTCGTGGATGTACTGTATTGAACTGCTTTCTCGGGATTCTTTCCGCGTATTGTCCTCAAAAGGTCCAATTTCACTATGTTTCAACAAAATCACATTTGCCAACGACAGGTGATATCTCGTTGATGACTTGACTGATCCTCTCGTGCCGCACTCTGCAATTTATAGTAATATATCACTCATCAATGATGTGTATCAATCATTAGTGTGTCCTGTCATTAGTGTTGGAATTTGTTTCTCATAAATGTTGATCCTTCTATTTGTTTGGCCAATGTACACTTTCTCGCAGTCTCCACACGGTATTTCTTGACACCTTGCCACTCCAGTTGTATATAGTCTTTGAGATTTCAGAGAGTGGACTTTTTTGTTTGGTATGTTGTAAACGTTGTTTGAATATTATGCCGGTGAATAACCCTACTAATTCTGCCAATCAGTACTTGAATGCAAACTCACAATGTCCACTCTCCAAATTCCCAAAGAATATATATAACTGGAGTGCCAAAGGAGGTCTACAAAATACATTGTAGAGACTGTGAGAAGACATACATTGGCCAAACAAACAGAAGAATCAACATTCGCAAAGAAGAACACAAACAATCAATACCTTCATTGTTCCAACGCTTACTAATGACAGGACATACTAATGATTTTAGAGATACACGATCATTGATGAGTGACAAGAACTTCTATTGAAGGAAAACTAGAGAAACCATCGACAATGGGAAATGACCACATAGTCTAAATAAGAGGGATATAGCCAGAAACTATCAACAACCTGTAAAACTATTTTGGTCCACCAACAATACTGAAATACAGCAACAAATGAATTCATCTACGAGTTCTTCCGGCTATACACGAAGACATGATAGACATGCGCATCTATGTGTGACCACCCACCACTATCAATTGCGGAGTGAAGTGCGAGCGTAACAGTCAAGTTCAAGTCATCAACGAAATATCACCTAAAGATAGCAAATGTGATTCTGCCGAAATGTGATCAATACCACGGAGAGAAAGTGCATTTTTATATACAATGCGGTCCATAGGTATGGAATAAATGCATTTTTAGCGTTGTTATGTATTTGTTTGAAAAAACCTGAAACAGGTCGATTTCTATTGTCAATTTACAGATAAAAATATTACCCCCTTCTTGCACCCCCTCTGAATTATGATCACCCCCTCAAAAATTTTAAATGAGAAGGGAAGTCGTGTGGCACCTTGTTCGAAAGAGATTTTCATTCTCTGTTCAACAATATTAAGTTTTTCAAATTTGGTGCAATCATAACTGAGAAAATTTATTTTGAAAATGTAAAATTTTTATACTTTACGTAGAATGAAGGAAATAATGTCACATAATGTTTAGGAAGTATTAAATTAAATGTTCAAAATGACCACCATTCTCTTCTTGACAATAAGCAAGTCAATCTTGGAATTCTCGTACAACATTTTATAGGACCTCAGGGGTTATGTTGTTAATTTCTTCCGTTATCCTAATTTTTAAATCTGCAATATTGTCTGGTCTATTGAAATATACTTTTGTTTTTAAATAACCCCATAAGAAGTAAACGAGAGGAGTCAGATTGGGGGATCTAGGCGGCCATTCAATCGTTCCACATCTTCCAATTCACCTATTGGGAAAAACTTTGTTCAAATAATCTCTAACAATACGTTTGTAATGAGGTGGAGCTCCGTCTTGTTGGTACCAAATTGATCTATCTATTGCATTTGGATCATTAACATCAGGAAAAAGTCTTTTTAATGTAGGCTGTAAAAAGTTCATGAAAAATCTAGATAAACCTCACCATTAACTGTGCCTTCAAAAAAATAAGGGCCAATAATTTTGTTGTTAATGATACCAGCCCAAACGTTAACTTTTTAGGATATTGTGTGTGAGCCTCACACATCCAATGAGGATTTTCTCTGCTCCAATATCTACAGTTTTGTTTATTAACCGTTCCATTTAAATGAAAAGTAGCTTCATTAGAAAAAACAATTTTGTTTATGAACTGCAAATCTGCTTCCATTCTGTCCATCATCAGTTCACAGAATTGTTGGCCTTCTATCAGGATCATCCTCATTTAACTACTGATCCAACTGAACTTCATAAGGATGGTATTTTTTTAAATCGATGATTTACTTACATCATTGTCGGCAGCAAGTGATCTACTTGTCATATGCATGTTTTCCTCAATCGCTAACAGTACATCTAACTTTTTTTCCTCATTCAATTTCTTGTTCTTGTTTTATTACCGCATCCAATCATAATTAAAATGTCTATTCTTTGAGTTTCGGATAAATGAGCCATAGTTAAATCAAATACACACACAAATATTTTCCAATACACTGACATGTGTCAGCAACTTATAAATATCAAAATAACCGTAGTCTACTAGATTGACATTACATTATTTATGTGGGTTTCATGAATAATTTTTTGGTGTGTTGAACGACTTTTTTCTGACGTTTAGCAAAACAGATAAGAAAATACCTAATTATTTCTTATGGGGTTATTTAAAATCAAAAGTATATTTCAATAGACCAGACAATATTGCAGATTTGAAAGTTAGGATAACGGAAGAAATTAACAAACCCTGAGGTCCTACAAAATGTACGAGAATTCCAAGATTGACTTGCTTATTGTCAAGAAGTGAATGATGGTCATTTTGATCATTTAATTTAATTGTAAAATAAATTGAAAAATACTTCCTAAACATTATGTGACATTCTGCCCTTCATTCTATGTAAAGTATAAAAAATTTACATTTTCAAAATAAATTTTCCCAGTAATGATTGCACCAAATTTGAAAAACTTAATGTTGCTGAACAGAGAATGAAAATCCCTTTCGAACAAGGTTTCACACGACCCCCCTTCTCATTTAAATTTTTTGAGGGGGTGCTCATAATTCAGAGGGGGTGCAAGAAGGGGGTAATATTTTCATACTGTAAATTTGACAAAAGAAATCGACCTGTTTCAGTTTTTTTTGAACAAATACATAATAACGCTAAAAATGAATTTATTCCATACCTATGGACCGCACTGTATATATTTTAATTGGGTAGGAGTAGTAGGGCTGTATGCACGGGTCAGTCAATAGAACGCTTTTGACCTATGAGGTCATTTTCAGTGCTTGTCGTCAGACAAAAAATTCATAATCTCCGAACCTGAAAACCCCCACATACCAATTTTGAATAAAATATGACCACAATCAGAAAACTCGTCCTCTATCTTGGAGCCGCCATCTTATTTATGAATTCAAAATCTCCGACTGCGAAAACCGCCGCATTCCAATTTTGAATCGAATCGGACCATAATCACAAAACTTGTCCTCCATCTTGGGGCCGCCATCTTGAAGTTATGAATTTTGACAAAAAATTCATATCTCCGACCCCAATATCCCCCACATACCAATTTTGAATCAAATCGGACCATAATTACAAATCTCGTCGGCCATTTTGTTTTTTTCTCTAACAAAAATTCCATAATGCATTGTCACCGGAATTATGCACACTTGCCAAATTTCAAATTATTCGGACGACTAGAACTCGGTCAAAATTCACTAGTAAGATTTGACCCAAACTAACAAACGAACGAACTAACTAATTAACTGACAAGTGAAACTAAATAAACATGTAAAAAACAAAATTTTACGCCAACGAAAGTTTTCAGGAAAAAAATTAGGGAATAATTATAGAAATTTGGACAAGACAACGTGTCGGGTCAGCTAGTTTTCCAATCAAAAAATCGCAAATACGACAATAAGCCAATTTGCATTGAATTCCACAATGTTTCCTTCATAACTCAGGTATATGAAATTGTCTCAGAATGTGAGCAGAAATATTACTGAATGAGATTCCTATTGAATTCCACAATTCTTTCTTCTGTGTTGTGTTTGAATGTGTATGGTGATAAATCTTTGGAAAAGTTTTAAAACCCATACCAATACTCTAATTCAAAAGGGGAGTTGCTCATGAGCTCTTTTGACACACTATACACAGTTCTGTTAACTGGAGTAAATATATTAGAGCTAGCAGAAATCCATCATTTTAATTTTGATAACACTTTTGATATTTGTAAATCAATCAACTCATTACTAACCGTTTCGGAAGTCATATGGTATTTCGTGTACAAGAATATATGATATATCCAAACTGTTACTTTCCTTAATACATTAATCTGAATAATATTAGGAATCATCACCTTATTAACAATTTATTAGTAAACTGGCAATTTGATCGAAAATTGCAGAAGTAACCCCTTCACCACACTTATTCACTTCAAACCTATATGCGCATTTCAATAACTAAGTTATCATCATCAGTAGGTAAAGTACAATTTTAAATTATTTTTTCTCAAATAGAGCATTTTTTTAATAATAATAGTATGTTTCATCTTTCTCATCAGACGTTTCTTCAAGCCGGAATATATGGAATATTGAAAATTGCTTTTCTCTTTTCTTAAAAATGCAAGTATTTTTTCACATACCGATTAATTTTTTTTATCCCTCGCGAAAAAAACTGTCGGCCATGAAAAATCGTTTTTTTTAGGCAGTTAATTATTGGATTTGCATTTTCATACTAAAACCTAAACACTTTGAAACACCTGTTCAAAATTAAATTGTTAATAATGTTTTATAATAAAAAAACTTCGATACTCTGTCTATGGTTTCACCCACAATGATTATTTTGAGGTTTTTATTCGAAAGTAATATGTTATGGAATGTAACAATATTTATTGGCGATGGGAGTGCTGTAGAGTAGATGAACGTAATATGAATTCCTTTTTATAATTCAGTCGAGAGGTGACTGCTCAAAGCAATTTCAATACATTAAACTTCATAAATACACTGTTTAATGTATATATATATATATGTACTTATTAAAAAAAAATCTATACACTGCCAGTTTTCACATTTATGGAAGCCATGGCAACATTAAGGGATTCTGCAAACTCCCAGCAAATGCCAGTGTTTCTGCTAAACCTGTGCCCACTGTTTGATAAATACACTGAACGAAATAATTTTTCAGTACTATTTCTACATAGATACAAATCATCAACTGCAGTCATGAGGAGTGGCTGAAAAAGTTTTGAGGAAAAATATCAACAGTCAAGACATGTTTATCTCATTTGAGCAACAGATCTCATATTCGAGCAACAGATCTCGTATCTCAATCAGTTGTAGAGAGACAAAACAAAAGAAGCCAGTTCCTAGAAATTCAAAGAGGAGTACCACAGGGATCTATCCTGGGACCTCTACTGTTTCTCCTTTATGTAAATGACTTACCTTGTAATATAGCGACACACAATAGTTGGTCTGTACTATTTGCTACATTCACAATTAGTATTGAGAAAAGTCAATATTAAAAATTGCTCATGATGATATAAAGCACAAACCTGGTTTACCAGCAATGATCTTGTGCTGAATGAGAGCAAGACTGTTTCCCTGAATTATTATCCTAGGCCAAGAAATTTGAATACCAATGAAACAAATTATGGGAGTGTTAAATTCCTGGGGATACACATTGATAGCACTTATTGTGGTCATATCCTGTGGATACGAATTCGGCAACTTGTTAACCTGAATGCAGCAATAACCTAGTATTATTCTCTATTTTATTTTCACCTCAAATATGGCATATTATCCTTGAGTAGTGCTGCACAAGTACACGTAACACGTACACTCATTCTACAAAAGTCAGCAATCAGATGTATGTTCGAATCAAATAGGGATTCTAGTTGCAGACCTCAATAATTCCAGGCACTAGGGATAATGACCATATATGCCCTAATCTATTCCACAAACTGTTACATGTAAAAAAAAACAAATGCTACACAACCAACGAAGAGGTACATGACTACAATACTAGAAATAAGAACAGAATAATCACACCACAAAGAAGGGTTAGGAGAACAACCAAAATCGATATTGATCTCTATAACATCTTGCCATCTCAATTCTGAAACTTACCTCTAATAAAATTCAATACAAAATTAAAAAATATTTAATCTCCTAACTGTATACACAACTATCAGGACTTCTCACAAGTGATCATATATAGGAGAGACTTGTTTATTACAACATGATAATCTATTTATATTTACCTGATCTCAACTCTTCACTCAACTGTACTTTAATCTGTATAACTATATGTATTACTTGAAAATTGAATATTAAGCATCTATTGTAATGTAATTTTTAGTGTAAATTGTAAATTAGCTTTTATTGATTATATAACAATCATTATTTATATGTTCCAATTCCAACCACTGTAAGTAGGCTTACCCTGACTAACTGACTTGTCTATAAAATAATTATTTTCTGAAGACAAATAAAGATTGTATTGTATTGATGTAATATTCGCCAGTCCGTATTAAATATAGTCCCCTTCAAAAACTTGGACTGTCGCCGACAAGTTATTGAAGGAGACCAAAGTGAAGAGCACAAAAGTTTCAGGAAAACTAAAACAAGAGGTGCGTTCAATACGTGATGAAATACTTGAAGTATTAAAGAGCATGAAGCAATAGAAGCAAGCTCTGTGGTATGGAAACAAAAAAAGGGAATTTTATGAATACTTGATGGAAAATCTACAGTATAACAAATAAAAATTATTACAAATATCAAATTGAACTGAATAAAAAAATCAACAAATACAACTAATGTAACAATATTTATGAATGAAATCCACTTTTCTTGACATGTTTTTTGGGTAACCTTCCACAGTCTGAAAATGAAAATATAATCAGGAAAATCTATATATAGTCCCCGAAACGTCAATCAAAAACTATATAGAGAAGTATCTTTTGAATTTTTTAAAAATGTTTTTGATAGGCAAATTCAGAAGACGACAAGTTATTGACTAATTGGATCATTTTTCTATAGGAAATATAATTTGGTGAACGCAATAACTTATCGGGGTGCATTATTAGTTTGCCCTTTCTACACTTGTATAGATTTTCCTGATTATATTTTCATTTTCAGACTCAAAAAACATGTCAAGAAACGTTGTTCCTCCACAAAAAAACACATTCATTCAATAGAAACCCACTTCTATTGAGGGATGGTAAGTTTTATATAGGAACTACATATGAAACTCATCATAGAACATTTGAAAATATACATATTTTTTGTATATATCGCTTCAACTAATCCCATGTACCACGAGACTAATAAAAAGATTACTTATTGAAGAATCTTCATTCAGTAGGTTTGGGACTCCTTCATCAACTGCAACAGGACGATTTACTGCTCATTCTCTGTGGCCTGGTGATCAAGACCTATTTCACTAAGTTGTTTGACTGCACAAGAAATTTTCATTTCTTATGGCGGAAGCCTTTCAAGAAATAGATTGCACCATATGTGATAATCATATCACAGTTTTCCTAAAAGTAAACACTGGTGTACATGCTAACCTACAAATTTTAAACAATTTTATTTACATGAACATGCCAAAAATAAATAGGTACACCCGTCTTCCATGCAGGAAAGCTTCTGCAGAATCTTGGAGCAATTGAAGGTAATTTATTATATTTTTGCATTGAAACCCGTAAAAACAAGCTACTGGGAACTCTTATATTGTGTGAGCGAAATACTGACTCACTGTGTGATATCAAGTGTTGCATATGTTTTGTAGTTTAGCAAGTACGCAAGTGTTTACTTTCAGGAATACTGTGAAATGAGGCTTGTTTACCAGGCCATAGATAACGTACACTAAATCCACTGAATGAAGACTTATCAATAAGTAACCATGTTATTAGTGCATTGTGATACATAAGATTTGTTGAAGCGCTATGTGGCA
The DNA here is from genome assembly GCA_018342105.1 of Gonioctena quinquepunctata. Lineage (NCBI taxonomy): Eukaryota > Metazoa > Arthropoda > Insecta > Coleoptera > Chrysomelidae > Gonioctena > Gonioctena quinquepunctata. Next base: position 56,337 of record JAFIRS010002108.1, on the reverse strand, counting down.
CATTTAAAAAAACCTATCTGTTCCACGATGAGTTCTATATATTCAGAAATTATGCCATCTTGTTATGAGATTTATTTGTTCTTTAGTTCCTATATAAGACTTACCACTCTTCAATAGAAGTGGGTATCATTCATAAACATTGTTAGATTATTTGTATTTTATTTCTTAACTTCTATTATAGGATGGTCTGCTCCCTCAACAATCTGTAGCAAAAAGTTCAATGTTTATATTGGGTATTAATATTTGGTTCAACACTAATTCACTAATATGATTAGTACATTGTGATTATCGAATGACTATTGTCTTGAAGTTCAGACCACTTCACTTCCAGATTTTGAATTTGGTTTAAAAAAAAACAATTCTTACATTTATTACAAAGAGCAACAATATCCAACAGTCACACCCACAGTTTATTATGATTATAAATCATAGTGTTCTCTTATCATGAAAGTCACTATACTATTAGATATAGTATGGAAACTCTAGGGATATTACATGGTATTTATTTAGTTATTTTTTGTTGATTTTTTAAATTCCTAAATTTTATGGTTGTTAAATAAAAAAACTAAGTTTATCAAAATAGTATACTGCTATCATTGGCACCATAACACAATAACAAAAAAGTAAATGTAAAAGTTCCGAACTTAGAGTGCAGTGTTTCAAGAATGAGTGAATTGTATTCCAAAATGATTCTGAATCGTTCTTAAAGTTCCAAGAATTTTAAATTCTGAATCAGTTCAACGTGCTATCTAACTTCATGTTATTGTTTTTATTAAGTAAAATTAAATGGAAGACAGTGATTCTTCTGATTTATTGGGATTTTCAAGTAATGATAGAGAATTATTGAATGATATTGTTGAAATAAGACAAAACAATGAAAATTACCTACAGATGATAGTGCCTCAGTTTAGTGATCAAGTTTTTTTGGAACATTTTTGGTTAGTAGAAATGTTATTGAACCACTAACGCCATTTCTTGGAGCAAGTGAATACTATAAATACCACATGGGCAAAATGGTAAAATTAATACTCAGAATCAATTTCTTAAATTTATCTGGTATACTTAAATTTATCTGGTAAACTGCAAGTTTCCGAGATGTAGCAGATAGGTTTGATATTTCCGAAAGTAGTTTGGAGAGAATAATAGTCCAAATTACATATTTCTTGAGCAACAAGGCTAACAACATCATAAAATGGCCAAATAACGAGGAAAAGCTCGATATTGAACAGAAGCGATTTTCAAATATAGTTGGTGTGATTGATGGATACCCCATCAAAATAGACAAACCAAGTGTGGATTCAGAATCATATATTAACTGAAAAGGATTTTGATCTATTCAGGTAAGCAGTATCATATAGCACTCTATTTAAGTTAATTTCATATTTTATTTTTCGATATTTGCTGGATTTCCAGGATCTGTACACGACAGCCGTGTCTTCAGGAGGTCATCGCATTCAAGATAATGCAGCAAAAATGTGGAGATAACATGTATCTTATCGGTGACAGTAGCTATCCTCTTTAAGTACACCTATTAACACCTTTGAAAAATCGAGAACAGCTCACTAGACTTCAGTCCAATTATAACACAAGAATTCATATATTATCAAGCACTGTTTTGGACGATTAAAACAAAAATTCAGATAATTGTACCACTTAAAATTAAGAAATATAAGACTTATGACAAATATGACACATGCTTGTTGTGTATAGCATAATAGTTCATTAGATGATGAATTTGTTATGCATGAAAACAACCCTGTTCAACATGAACTTGAAGATTTTCTTGAAGGTGCAATTCTGCCGAGGACGGTCATTATGTAGATGCAATACAAATTCAAAATGATGTAATGAAAATGCTAAGATAATGTATCAAATATATTTGTTTTTTAAGCATTCAACAACAAAATAATTATTGATGAAAATTGTTTACTTTTTTTCTAATTCAAAAAGAAAATAAAAAAATTACTCTGGTACTTCAACTACTACATATACTATTGGAAACATTCTGAAAAGATCACTTATTTCTTCAGAATATTATTTCTTTCTCCTAAAATACCATTTCTTCTATTTCTTGAAGTCTTTATTTTTCTACTTGTTTTTAAGATTCTATAAGTAGCAACTGATAACAACGGAAGTCAAGCAACAAGAGAAAGGTTCAAATGTCATCATGACAGTCGATAGATAATGCACAAATCAGATTATTCAGTTTCTTTTGATAATATTATTTTTTGTTTCCCCAATTTTTGTAATATACAATTCTTCCTTTTCAAAGCAGTCTTTCTACTTATTACTTTCGGGGCTTAATTTTTGCTTTATTCATACATGTTTTTTGAGATGTTGCAATTTTTTTTTATTCCTTGTGAACATTCAAACACTTTCCTTCCACATCTGTTTTTTTTTTGTTGTGATTATCGACATATGCTTTATGGTTCATCTTTAAAACTTTCCAACGATTTTTGCAAGTGATTGTGGTTATATTTTCATTTGTAATTTGTTTCATTTCGGTTGCAATAATTTCCCATAATTCCTTCATACTTCTGATTTCAAGAGTTCCAACTCGTTTCTTATATTTTGCATAACAGTCAATTAAAATTTTTGTAGTGTCACTGCTCTAATATTTATAATCCTTATACGGAGTAGTCCTAACTTCGAGGACCATGAGGTCTCTTGGATTTATCAAAATAAACTCTTGGATAACTAAAATTATTATGTAAATTATTATTTCAAATGTCTATTATATTTCAATCAGGAACTTACCACCTTCCAATTATTTAGTTCAAATAATGTTTTATAACAAAAGGTGTCTTCTAACAGGTGTTTTTCATTTGTTATTTTATAGGTTAAGATAAACAAACAGAATTCTCAACCGGTTCTAAATTGTTCCTAGACTAGTCAAGTCGAGTCTAGAACTATAAGTTTGTGCACAGATTCAAAGCAGTTCTGAACTCCTGTGAACTTTCTGTTGGATATTATTAAATGGAAAGTTGAAAATGGCATCCTGAAAACACCATACTGTTATAATTGAGAAAAAAACTCAAAATTAATTAGGGCAGGTAACAAAATGAGAATTTGGACTTAATAACTCGGAATTACCTGATTCTGACTTGACTTCTCAGAATTCTGACATAATAACATCTCTAATTCTGATTTAGCAACTCGGAATTTTCACTTAATAAGTCGAAATCAGTTAATTTCCGGCTTAGTATCTCAGAATTTCGACTTAATAACCCGGAATTGGCTAATTTTGACTTTGTATCTAGGAATTCCGACTTATTAACCCAAAATAAGCTAATTCAGTTATCTTGTTTACCAGCATATCTCATTTCAATATATATATACAGTGCGTTCATAAAGTGTGGAAACGCTCGATTATCACACGAGATAATTATTTTTGGAGCTAAAGCTCGGACGAGTCGCTCTCATAATGAATTTGAACAAATTGCTTTCGCTGCATTACAAAGCTTTTAATCCAGTCATATATAACACCTCTGATACCACACCCGTTCAGCTTTCGCATCAAAATATAGTGTGGTCAATGCAATCGAAAGCCCTGCTGAGACCACAAAAAATGCCAACAGGACTCTCTCTTTATTTATTTATTTATTTATTTACAGATTCACCATTAGAAACAATATAATTACAATTTTAACAGTGAACTACTATTCTAAGAAGTTACATATTATACATATTATAAGACAACAATAATATTAGTCTAACCTTATGTCACTAAGAAATTTTTCAATTCACTCGATGAGTTTACAAGTTTATTAGTCTAACCTTATGTCACTAATAGATTTTTTCAATTCTCTCAATGAGTTTACAAGGGGATCGACATTATACTTATTAAACCATCTCATGCATCTAGTCATCGGTGTTGTAACCATAGTTTGTGCTATGATTTTTCATGCAAAAAAGTGGAGGATTTCTTGTATTGTAAGATTTTACATTGAAGTTAATAATTTCTAAAAGATAAGGACAGTCGACTTCTCCTGATAGTAGTTTGTAAATGAATGTCATATCATGTTGAAAGCGCCATGTGGTAAGTTCAGTTAAGTTAAGATTATTTAATGTATTTTGACGATTAAAGTTGGGATATGTCATCATTTTGAAAGATATATGCTTCAGAAATCGAATTTCAACATTTTCAATTTTTTCAATGTCACATCTGTAATATGGGAACCATGCAACTGAGGCGTATTCCAGTGCTGATCTAACTAAAGAACAATATAAAGTCTTAAAGGTATTACATGACAACTCTTTACCATTTCTCATTCCATTCTTGCCTCCATTCTTTCTGCAACATATGATATGAAGTTGTTAATCGCTGACATCACAGATTTTTTGTTGTTAATGTTATTGCTTGATTATTATTATGTAAGTGTACAGTATCTGGCACATGCATATTGGAACGGTTTGTTTTGAATAGTATACAGTATGTTTTTTCTTTATTTAAAATCAATCTTTCGTTCTTGAACCAGTCACACAGTGAAAGAAAAACTTCAGATGCACCATTGACCAACCTTTCCAAGCCTTCAGCCATTACCAGGAAGTTTGTGTCATCGGCATAGTTTGTTATTGAGCAATTCTCTATATTCAAGCACTTTGACATATCATTAATATATAATATGAATATCACCCGACCAATTATAGTGCTCAAGTTTATTTGATTTGAATCTGATATGAAACCTGTATCATTCTTTGTGACCATAACCTTTTGACTTCTTCCAGAAAGATAAGACTTAAACCATGAATGTGCCTTTCCCTGTATCCCATATTGTTCTAGTTTTTTCATCAACAGTTTATGGTTTATGCAATCGTATGCTTTGGTCAAATCTAGGAATAATCCCAAGGCTACTTCATTCTTTTCCAGTGTTTCATAAATGACCTGGGTGAACCTATATGTGGCAGTTTGGGTTCCCTTTCCCTTTAGGTAGGCATGCTGGCCTTCATAGAAAAAATTGTTGAGTGTCATGAATTCCATTAACCGGTTACACATGCATTTTTCAAAAAACTTGGAAAAACCCGATAGCAAGCTGATTGGTAGGTAATTTTCAAATTTTGTGGGATCACCTTTTTTATACAGAGGTCTTCGTAAAGCTATCTTCAACCTGTCTGGAAAGACTCCTACTTTCAACGATAAATTTATTACATATGCCAAGGGATTTGTGATTTCTTTAATACAATATTTTAAAAGTGATGTAGGTACTTCATCATAACCACTGCTAGACTTGTTTTTCAGTTGATTACCAATTTCAATGATTTCCTCCTCTGTTAGTCTTTTTACATACATAGATCTATCAGACTTCTGAACAAGGCATTTTTTTCCTATATTCTGTCACCAGACTTGGAGCACATTCAATAAATTTTTTATTGTATATTGATGTTTTAATTTTTTGCAGAACCCTTTATGTTGTTAATTATTGACCATAGATGTGTTTTGTGATGGCAACATTTCATATCTTTTTCTAGCATTATTATATTGAGCTTTATACCTATTATCTCTTGAGCTCAATACCAGCAGTATATCTAATTGTTCCTTGCACCCAATTACTTCTGGGTCATTACAGGATCCATTAGTTTTTTTCTGGCATTGATTTTTTCCCCGAAAAATATTTATTGAAATGATACATGAAATACTTTTCAAAGTTTTTCCAAGCTTCATTTACCTTATCAGACTTGTAAACTTCTGCCCACGTTACTTTTTCTAGGTTTTTCTTGAAATTTTCTACATTTGTTTGATTGAAGACTCTTTTGAGGATGTATTGTTTTTTTTTGACTTTTAGTAAATCATTTTCTGTGCCTTATGATCTGATATCCAATTGTGCAATACCTCAACACTATGATACTCTTTGCAGTTTGTAAAAATGTTGTCTATTAATGACCTTGATGTACTTGTTACCACGTAAAATCTTTAACAGTTGGAAACAGATTATAGGAGTTCATTAGAACAAATAAATTTTCTTTATCATTGTTATCATAGTGCATAGGAATATTGAAATCTCTAGCTACAATTATAATACTATTATTGTTCAAATCAAATCAAATCAAAATATGCTTTATTGTCTAAGATAGTTTCTTGTTGACAAAGCTTTGTGGAAGGGACATAAACAATTATTAATAATTAATAATAAAAATACTTACTCATAAATACATACAAATATATACAAACACAACTAAAACACTTCCAAAACTGGAAAATTTATTAGTTGATTGTCATACTACACGTTAAAATTTTAACAATACTCAACAATTAAAAATTACATTTATACGATATATAAACTACATTTAGTAGTCAGAGGAATTACAATATAATAAAATAAATAAATGGGTGTACAGTGCTAGTCATACATAATGATCTAACTAAGGTTGTCACTATAGAATTCCTGAAGGTTGTAATATGCCTTTTTGAGAAGGATATTCTTAATTGAATTTCTAAATGGTGCGAGATTTACTGTATTCTTGAGAATGCCAGGTAGGTGGTTATAAATCTTCCTACTCTCGAATATAAGGCAATTTTTTGTCAAAGATGATCTTGGTATGGGCATACTAATATTATTGTGTTGACGGGTAATATAACAGGGTCTATTATTTGGCTCTTTTGATTTTGTTTTATGTATTAAGCACACTGTTTCGAGAATAAATATACAAGTTAGCGTTAAAATTCGATGTTCAATAAAAAGAGGCTTACAATGAACCCTTGAACGACATTTACAAAAGTACCTCAATGCTCTCTTTTGAAGTACAAATATTGAGTTCATCAACTGGTTAGAGCAGGAACCCCAGAAGGAGATGCCATATCTTATGTGAGATTCAACCAGTGAGAAGTACGCTATTCTGCCTGAATTGAGGCCAAGTTCATTGTTCAAACACATCAGTAGTACCTCTTCCATGTTTGCTAGAAAATCGTTTATATCACCTGAGCATGGCCTATAATCAATCAATCAAAGTACACTTCATTGTCTGAAGAAGTACATTCTCGTAGACAAAGTACAGAGTAAAATAAAACATATAAAAGACAGTGATGATAAAGCTAATGTAAGTATGTACAATAAAATTTCATGTAGATAGGTAAGATAAAAGATAAAATTTCAACGCTAACAGATTTTTTTTTTAAAACTTCAGTTGAATGTATCATTGTAGAATTCCTCCGTAGAATAATAGGCCTTCGCAACTAAAAGTTTTTTCACTTCTTTTCTAAAATTGACCACATTGCTCATTTCTGTTATTGCAGTAGGAATGTAATTGAATAATTTTCTGCTCTTATAAATGAGTGAGTTTTGAGTTAAAGATGATGTAGGGGTGGGGAGAGGAGCTTGGTGTGATAAACGCGTATTGTGTATTAATGGGGTAATTATTTATTTTTCAAGATTCTTATGGATTAGACACACTGTTTCTAAAATGAAAAGGCATGCCAGTGTTAAGATGTTTTGTTCAATGAACAGTGGTCGACAGGAATCACGATGTTTGGCTTTGCACACATATCTGATGGCCCTTTTCTGCATAATGAAGACCATTTTAAACAGATTTTGCGAACACACGCCCCAGAAACAAATACCATAACGGAGATGGGACTGTGAAAAATAAACCTTTCTTGCATTAGAACTATCTTGCATTAGAATATGTAGAATTTTTATTACAATTTCAAAAAAGGCAACTATTATAATATGAACATATTTTTTAATAATGTAAACTGGGAAGATCTACTATCCAACAAAACTGTTAACCTTGCGGTTTCTGCCCTTTATGAAGTCATTTTAACAGGCCTTCAACTATATGTTCCATTAGCTCGTTACAAAAATCCCAAATTTCCCAAGTGGTATTCTATTGAATTACAAAATCTCACATTTGAAAAGGAGAAGGCTCATAAAACTTACAAAGAAACAGGCTCATGGGACGATTACCTCCATTTCTCACAACTAAGAACTGAATGTAAAAGACTCAGTAGAACCTGTTATAGTGACTTCATTGAGGAGACTCAAATGGAGGTGCCATATAATGTTAAAAAATTCTGGAATTTCATTAATAATAAGAAAAAAGATAACTATCTACCGAATATCATGTTTCTAGCAAACGATCAGGCGAATGACGGCAACAGTATTGCAGACTTGTTTGGTAAAAACTTTCAATCCATTTTCAAAGAAAGCAATCTCAACGTTAGTGATGAACAAACTTTCAATCAACATGTAGACATTTCGAACTGTACCATAGAGCTATCTGATATGTTCGAAGGACTAGCTAATCTAGATCCTAACAAAGGCATCGGACCCGATGGAGTGTCTCCCAAACTTCTAGTAGAATGTAGATGGTCACTTGCTAAACCCCTTCAGTTCTTCTTCCTCTTGTCATTTAATTCTGGAATTTTTCCGGACAAGTGGAAGAGCAGTCACATAACACCCATTTTCAAAAGTGGAAACAAAGCCGATATTGCAAATTATAGGCCTATCTCTATTTTAAACTCGATACCTAAACTATTCGAAAACATTGTTTTCAATAAAATTAAAAATCTAATCACCAACGTTATAACAGACGATCAACACAGGTTCTGTAAGGGTCGATCTACTTCAACAAATTTATTAATCTACACACAATGTATACTAAATGCCTCAGAAATTAGACAAGTGGATGCCATATATACAGATTTTTCTAAAGCATTTGACAGGGTGAATCATAAAATCCTAGGAGCTAAACTGCAAGCATTGGGCTTCCACGGTATAATGTTGAAATGGCTCATCAGCTATATAAGTGATAGAACTCAAACAGTCAAAGTACATGGCTATGTCTCTGATGAAATAACTGTCACGTCTGATGTACCACAAGGTAGTCACCTCGGCCGCTTTTTCATTCAATATCTACATCAATGACATAAATTCATATTTGAGACACAGCCAAGCTCTGTATTTTGCTGACGACCTGAAACTCTATAAAGCCTCTCTGAACGACTGTTATTAATTACAAATAGTATTGAACAACTTGAAAAGATGGAGTGATGTAAATGACATGGACCTCAATATCAGTAAATATTTCACAATAACTTTCAGCAGAAAACCAACTCAAACAGACTTCGGCTATTCCATATCTGGTGAGCAGCTTCCACAGGTTACCACTGCTAGAGATTTGGGAGTCATGCTGGATAGGAAATTGACCTTCAACTTTCACTATGAGAATATAACTAACAGAGCTTACAAAATGTTGGGCTTTGTATGCCGCAAGACGCAGGACTTCACAGATATTCACTGCCTCATATTTCTTTACAACTCCTTTGTACGATCTTTACTAGAGTATACATCTACAGTATGGTGTCCCACCTATACTATTAATGTACATAACTCAGAAAAAGTTCAAAACAAATTTCTTAGGTTTGCTGTATACAAACTTAACATTCCCTTAGATCATAATAGTTTAAATAATATCCGAAATACAATTGGAATGTCCAGTTTAGAAGACCGCAGAATACAGCAGACTTGACCCTTCTATTCAAACTGATCAACGGACACATAAATTGTCCATCTTTGTTAACACAGGTCAGTCTCCATGTTCCGGCTAGGTGCACTAGAAACAATACTACGTTCTCAATAGATTTTCATAGATGCAATTATGGACTTTTCTCGCCATAAGCTAGAATTGCCAAGAATGGTAATAGTATTGATTTGGATTTCTTTTCTCTGAGTTTGGAATCCTTCAAAAACCGTGTAAAAAAGATAAAATTTGGTTAAACTGTCACAGATATCAAACAACATAATGCTTCCTTTTACCATCTGTTTTTCACTCCTTTGTATCGTATAGTATCTGCATTTTATTTATATTTACATCTGTATTGTATTTATACATATGTATTGTATAGTTTCGTATTCTTAGTCATAAGTTAAATTTAGAAAATTATATTCCAACTGTAAACTTTAAATGTAATGGTTTATCTGTAAATAAATAAATAAATTCATGATGTAATGCGTACCACAAAGCAACCTGAGGCTAACCGCTTGCATAGGTTCCTGACATGGCTTTCAAAGACTAACTTTTTATCGATATGTAACCCCAAAAACTTGTTTTTTGTGGTATTGTTAATTTTTCCATCATCGCTCCCCAAATAAATTTCTTCAATGTCACACTTAAATGAAATAATGTTTGTTTTATTAGCATTGAATGATAAAAGGTTTGCATCAAATCATTTATTTACACCTTTTATATCTGCGTTGATCTGATCAGCTAGAACAGTGGTTGATTTGTTGTGCCAGAGAATTGTGGTGTCATCCGCAAACAGGGTGAACTTACCCTGTATATCTAGATGATTCAAGTCGTTGACATAAAGCAGGAATAAGATAGGTCCAAGAACGGAGCCCTGTGGTACACCTGAGTTAACGATACATTCATTGGTTTAGTCCTATTGAATAGGACGCTTTGTCTACGTTCGGATAGATATGATTTGAATCAAGATAAAGCCGTGCCCCTAAATGCGTATAATTCAAGCTTCTGCAGCAGTATTTCATGATTTACACAGTCAAAAGATAAGTCACAAAACTCTGCCGCCGCCGCCACCTCTTGATCATTTAGTTTAAGGTAAAGGTTATTCAGGAAAGCAAAAATGGCATCATGTGTGCTTTTTGATGCTTGGAACCCAAACTGATTATCGCTTAATATGTTGTATTTCTTAAGAAAGGATGTTATTCTATTTTTTACTCAATTATTTTTGCTAGAGTGGGTAGCAGGGAAATCGGTCTGAAGTTGGCAGGTATATCATGGTCTCCTCCTTTATATAATGGGATGATAGTGGCAAAATTGATGAAATTGAAGGTAAAATTATACATAGCGTTTCTAGTATCATTTGCATACCACTGTCATTTCTTATAAATGAATCTTTTGTGAACGGTGTGTATCCAAGTAGTTTAAAGTTGTCAAAGTCAATCCCTGTCTATAAAAATAAGGGATCCAGAAGTGAAATAGCCAATTATAGAAACATTTGCTTACAAAGCCAATTTGCAAAAAAATTTGAAATATGTTACAATATAAGAGCTGTAAATTACTTGGATTGTTTCAATTTAATCTCTCCACATCAACATGGTTTCAGAAAGACAAAATCCACTTCCTCTGCCATAAGTGAATTAACTTCATTCATATATCATTCTTTAAATAGCAAGTTACCTCCATCAGCTAAATTTTTTGATCTGAGTAGGGCATTTGACACAATTGACCACATACTAATTCTAGAAAAACTGAATCGATTAGGAATTAGAGGTATTGCCAACAAATGGATAGAATCGTACTTGAGTGATAGAAAACAAGTAGTAGTTGTAAGACAGCTTAAATCTGAAGAATCTTCTGTAAGTGTCGGTGTACCACAGGGATCAATTCTGGGTTCTTTGCTATTTATACTTTTTGTGAATGATATAAAGGATGTCTGTGAAAGCCCTGATTTGACAGTGGCATACACAGATGATACTAATTTTGGTATAAATGGTAAGAGCATAAACTCAGAAATAAAAGCTGATCTAAGACCGAAGAATTCCATCAATACTGTGTGAACAATGGGCTATTAGTTAATATTGATAAAACTGTATTTATATCTTTCTTAACAAAAAAACGCTTCACAAAATGACAACCTACTTGTATGGATGAATGATCAGCCATACAGGAAGTAAATTCAATAATTTTTTTAGGATTCACTCTTGACAATAAAATGACTTGGGAAAAACATATTGACAATGTAGCAGGAAAACTGAGTTCAGTATGCTATCTTATCAGACAATTGAAAAATAACTGTTTTGAAAATGGCTTACTATGGATTGGTGCAATCTGTACTGTCCTATGGGCTTATTTTCTGGGGAGCATCAGCTCATTTTAACAAGGCATTCATTATGCAAAAAAAAATAATAAGATGTTTGAAGGGAGTACACCCCCAAAGGTCATGCAAACCTTTATTTATTGAATTGCAAATTATGACACTACCGTCACTATACATATATTTATTGGTTTCGAATATGATACATAATTACTGTTACTTTGAAAGAAATAGTGATCTGCATAATCATGATACAAGAAACTGTAATCAATTCCATCAGTCCTTCCCAGACTCACAGTCAGTCAAGCCTCCCATATATATCAACAAATAAAATTTCTTAACAAATTCATCAGTCTCTTTGGCAATCTCGCGATTGTTAACAAAGCTAAATCAGCTTTATCTGAATATCTGCATTCTATACTATAAATGAATATCTGCATTCTATACTATAAATGAATATTTAGAAGCATGATTTATTATAGCTATCCTTGAACACGTGTATATAACTGGTTTTAACTGTCCATCGCAAATATTTTGTAAATGTACTTTATAAATTTTATAAATTTTAGCTCTACTGTTTTTATATTTTTTTTATTAGTGTTTAATTGACTAGTCCAATGAACTTTTGTGCAGTTTGTGGATTTATATTTATTATTTGTACAAAGGTCTCCAGTGATGAATAAAGTAGGTATTTGTATTTGTATTTATAATCTTTAAACATGGAGAAAATGATCCTCGAGAGAAGGAGATATTTATTGTGTCTGCCAAAGTTTTTAAGGCATTGTCAGGCAATTTTTCAATAATTTTTAGAGACATATCGTCCCACCAGGAAGATGATTTATTTTTAATTTCGATGAAAACTTGCTTTATTTCGTGGATGTCAGTGGGTTTGAGAAAGAAGGATTTATGCATCGACTTTCTCTCAAGATATACCAAAGGATAATTTCTGACAGTAATTTTTTCAGACAGGTTTGCCGCTTCTAAGCAGTTAAATGAGTTCAAATCATCTGAACTCAAGTTTGTTTTAACTGGATCAGATTTACATTTTCCTCAAAAAGCATACATACACTGATATAATCAAGAACTCTGATCCATGAACCTTGAATTCACTCACGCTACATACACATATCCCAGAAGTGGACAAACTTGTAACTTTGGACTGTTTTATCATTTGCGACCCTGTTCTTGCAAATATTGCACTTCCTCCATGTTGTTCTTCTTCTCTACATACTGATTCTGCAAGATAGATAACTTTGATTCAGTAATTTTTCAGTTGCTCTTTGGTCTTCCAATGTTCTGTCAAACAGAGAAATGTACAATCTGGATGCCTTGACAGGAAGTTCTCCAACCAATTTACACAGTTTCCTAGGGACTGCACATTTTGATGAATAATACTCAGCTTCAATTGTGATTGGTTTCTGTGTTCATTATCTTTAGACATTAGTCTCTTCTATCTTGAAAAAATCTCCATTTTGTAAAAAATATTTGTTGATTAAAATCAAAACGGTTGATTCCCACATAATTGGGCCAGAAAGATCGATCACAGAGTTCATCTTTTCTACTTAGAGGAGCCGTTAACGGTTAAAGAATATATTAACCATTTCTGCCGTGGCACTTCTTTTTACTCTGTTTATGTATAGCCATACTTTAAGCTCTTCTCCTCCAAATTCTTGATTGGCTTCAACAGCTCCAGTACCTAGCCGCTTGCTTTTCTTATTTTTCTTTGGATTGTTTTGAAACTGAGTATACATTCCTTCCTTCAAGTTTTTCGGAAATAGGCGTTTTACTACTTGTAGTGCTAGTTGTTTGTTGAGCACTGGTCTGCGTGGTAGTTTGCTGAGAACTCCTCATTTCTACTTCTTTTTCATGTGATTTTTCGATGTTATGGTTTGTTTGCGACGGTCTCATAGCTACTCCCTTATACGTCATTTTGAGGTTACTCCTATCACTCACTGCTGCCTTTTTGTTTTCGAGCCGTTTCATTCCTTCCAGTAGAAGTTCATTGTTCATTCTTAGAACCATGTTTTTGTCTTTTATTTCATCTATCAGCTCCCTCAGGTAGCGATTTTCCAATTTTGTTTATCTCAATTTTCCGCCATTTTCTAAGCGGAACAGCATGTTTTTTTTGTTTCTCCGAAAATCTTTATATTCGGAAACCTTTTGGCACAACTTTGGCGATACACTGCATAGCAGTTAATACACACTTATACTGAATTTTTTTTTGAGTTGCAACACTTCATGTTACCACTGATTCTTGCCATTTCTTCCTCGCTTACTTCATCGCATGTTTTACTACCCGACATCTTGGATTTATATGATTATTGAAGACCTAATTAATGTGATGCCAGTCTTGCATCGATGTCACAAATGATTTCTGGTGAGTACTTCTCCTGGGAAAACATTTTTCTTTATTTCATTCATCTATGAGTTCTTAATTAAGATTGGAATAGAAAATCAAATTTTTACTTCCAGATTTTTTTTAAGCTAGGATTTTTTCAAAATATCTATCAGATGTAGTTCAATGTCGAGCATGGCTTTAGCCGGGGAAGTAGTTGTTTTCTGTTAGATATTCACAGGAATAACTTCATTTTTATCATGGATTTTTCAATTCACAGAAAAATCTTTCTATTCAATTTTCAATTGAGAATGCTTTACAACATTGCTCCATCAATTGAACGGAAGGCTTCCGTGATCCTGTTTTTTATATCATCTACAGTTGTTGGACGATCTCTGAAAACCCTTTCCTATACGTACTCCCAAAGAAATAAATTTAAAAGAGTAAGGTCTGGAGATCGTGCAGGCCAAGGAATAGTACCTCCTCTGCCTATCCAACGATCAGGATGAGTGTGATATAAAAATTCTCGCACTATCCTATGGTTATGCACTGCGGCACCATAGTGTTGCAACCACATGGTCCTTTTGGTATTCAAATCCACTTCTAACATTCAAACCCTATATCGAGAAAAAGCTCTTGAAAAATACCATGCAATTACTCAATAAAACATAGGGTGTTGCATTTGAAAAAGTCGAATTATTGCCATTTGTAATTTTTCATTTAAAAAAAATCGTAGTAGGTGATGGAACATTGACTCTCGAGTTCGCCTGCATCTCAAAACATGATATTTATTTAGCTTTATGCCACCCTAACAGCTCAAGCCTTAAGCAAAAATTACAAATTACAATATATTGATGAATAATACAATAATTCAGACAAAATTAACAAGACTTACGTGCAACTATGCATATGAACTGAATATGAAAAAAAGTTCATATGCAGAGTTACAGGTACAGTAAAAACCGAATATAACGACATCGTTTATAACGACAGATCGGTTATAACAACCGAATGGCAAGGTCCCGGCCGAATCTATATAAACTAATAAGTACACATACCGCCTATAACGACATCGGAAACAGCGACATATCGCTTAAAACGACGGAACTTTATCGAAATTCATCGGCTATTCATCGGCTATAACGACCAACCGTTTACCTATTCCAGCAAAACAAAACATTACGAACAATTTTCACCTTTATATTAATAATATGAAGGAATATTTTGCTATAGAACCTCTTTTCCGCTCTTTGCCATTTGACCTTGCATGTTTTACTACTTATTCAGTGCGATAGTTGACCGCGTGAATTACAGGTTGATTTTAAAACTTTTGGTTTAGATCGTGTGTTTACGCGTTACTATGTCGCAAAAAAGAAATAGGAAAGTCTTTAATATTGAAGAAAAATCACATCTTATATGGATAACTCAACAATACAGTTTTTTCGAGACTGAATGCAAGGATGAGACACCAACAATAAATAATCTTAAGCATACCTCCTCCTTGCATACCTGCCATAGGGATGTACAGACTAGTGTAAATGTACAGACTAGTGTAAATAAATTGTATTCTACATTATCAATTATATTATTGAACATTCAATGTATCAGAAATAAAGTCGATGATCTTGCGATATTTGTAGAGGAGCAGGGTTTGCCAACCTTCATTTTACTAACTGAACACTGGCTACTAAATTCTGAAACTTGTTATATTCCAAATTATGTATTAGTTGCTAAGAATTGCAGGGATCAATTTAAGAATGGTGGTACTATGATTTTAGGGAATGAAAATAAAATTCACAATCTCAGGCTTATTGCTGTAGATAGATATGACTCCCTAATAGTGGAAAAAGAGTTTGAATTCTCTCTAGTACATGAGCGAAAAAATAATATATTCCTTATCTGCCTTTACAGAGCACCCAGTTCTGATGTGAATACCTTTTTAGAAAAACTTGAAACTCTTTTATCCAGCTTCGCCTAATGCTCACATCATATTAGCGGTGATTTTAATGTAAATTTTGCTGAATACTCCCTAGCTAGAGAAAATTTAAGAAATTTGTTGTCCTCTTTCAACATAATGATGCATGTTGAACAACCAACACGTATCATCAAAATTCTGCTACTATAATTGACTATATGTGTTCAAATTTAGATAGACATAGTATTAGTTGTTGTACTATTCCTGCAGGTATCTCTGATCATGAAGCAGTATTCTTCCAGTCCAACAACTTCAATATCACACCTCATAAAAATGGTTTTAGGTATGGCAGGATTTTTAGTGCAAAAAATTTCATAAAATTGCAGAAGAAATGTCAACAGATACCATGGAACACTCTCAAATATTCAGAGGAACCTATCAATACATTTCATAATTATTTATCAACCTTATTTGAGAACTGTTTTCCATTGCAAAAGCTCAAAATAAAAAACCGTGATAACTAAAGGCATCAAAATATCTGCACGAAACTTGAGGTCGTTGCATACCATAAGAAAACAAGTACAAAATGTTTTTATAACTATTTCAATGCTTACAAACGTATATATAAACAAGTTATCAATAATGCAAAAGAGACATACTACAAAAATCGTTTAAAAAACTCAAAAAATAAAACAAGAGAGAATTGGATGATAATTAATGAACTAAGAGGAAAAAATAAATCACAACCAATCAATATTGAAATTGACCCTGATATTTTAAATAACTTCTATTGCTCCATAGGCCACGAACTCTCAGCCAATCTCAATTCACAGGTCGACTCTTTAGACTATATGAAGTATGTTAGCATTGCACAAAATTTTCACCTTGAAGATACTGACATATTTGAGCTGAAAGAGGTTATCAATGAAATAAAAAATAAGAGCTCATCGGGTATGGACGGCCTATCTGTAAAAAAATTTCAAAGTCTACCTGACCATGTCCTACTCACCCTAGCTGAGGCAATTAACAGTTCCTTCAGAATGGGACAGTTCCCTTCCTGCTTGAAACAAGCAGTTGTAATCCCCTTGTACAAAGGTGGTGACCCAGATGATCCCTCGAACTTTCGCCCAATTTCATTATTATCAACATTATCCAAAATAATAGAAAAACTAGTCAAAAGAAGAATGATGGTACATCTTACCAGAAATGACATATTAAGCCATGCCCAATTTGGATTTCAAAACTCGAAAAGCACTAATGATGCTTTTTTCTCGTTGCTAGAAAATACATATGTTACTTTGAATAATGGAGAAACCGTAGGTTGCTAGAATTTTACGGTTTCGAAATTCCTCATTAGACTGGTTCCGCACGTATTTGTCAGAAAGGAGTCAAGTAGTAAAAATACAGGAAAACTACTCTAACAGTGGCAAAGTCGCAATGGGCGTTCCACAAGGGTCGGTTCTAGGTCCTATTCTATTTTTATTGTATCTAAATGACCTAGCCACCATTCGCATCCAAGGAAAATTCACTTTCTTTGCGGATGACACCACCATTCTATGGCATAGCAAAGACATAAATCACTTGAAAGAATCAATTGCTCTCGATCTAGAAAAAATTAAGCAATGGTGTGACTCCAATCGACTCTGTTTCAATTTAAAAAAAACAAATCTAGTCACCCTTAAGTTTGACTTTGATAATTTGTACTTAGATAACCAGATTATAACAAATAAGCCACAAACTAAGTTTCTAGGTCTAATTATAGACAACAAGCTAAAATTTGATGAGCATGTAACGACCTTGAGCAAGAAGTTAGCCTCTAGCTGCTTTGCAATGAAAATTGTTTCAAGAGAATTAAACGTAGCCTCGGCTAGGATGGTCTACTTTTCCCTAGTTGAGTCACATTTGAGGTATGGCATTGCCTTCTGGGGTTTATGCAATAACCAGCTGTTTCAATGTGTTTTTATTCTACAAAAAAGAGCAATCCGATACCTGTGTAAAGCTCAATATCACGATCACTGCAAACCACTTTTATTAGCCAACAAATATTATCACTCGTTTGTTTATTCATTTTGGAAACTGTATGCCTCATCCACACAAAATATGGTTCAACACCTACTGAAACACGAAAACATAAAACAAGAAATGAAGGTTGTGTTCCTTACCCTTACCTAAATCGAGTCTGACAAAAAACTCCATCATGTAT
This sequence comes from Gonioctena quinquepunctata, assembly GCA_018342105.1. Classification (NCBI taxonomy): domain Eukaryota; kingdom Metazoa; phylum Arthropoda; class Insecta; order Coleoptera; family Chrysomelidae; genus Gonioctena; species Gonioctena quinquepunctata. The sequence goes on along the minus strand of JAFIRS010002108.1, from coordinate 38,111 downwards.
GAAAGCAAAAAAATATATAATCATCTGCCAGCCAGTTATAGAAACATAAGTTCTCTGAAGAACTTTCGAAAGACTGTAAAAAAGGCTCTATTGCAGAAAGCTTATTATAACCTGCAGGAATATTATGAGGATATACTATAGTTCCTTATGGGAATTGATTTGATACTGGATATTTATATTATTGAATTTTTTATTTTTATCTCATGTTTTGATCATTATGCAAGACTACTGTTAAATCTTAAGGGTGGTAATTGTTAGTTAGTTAGTTACCCTTTGTTAATGACATCTTATTTTATAATGTGTTGTTTCAATAGTCCTTCTTTTTAAAGTAGATTGACAATATGTTTTTATTTATACATGTAATATTTATCTTTTATGTTGTACATTTTATCCACTTGACATTCATTTATTTTATTGTATTTTTTATCTCATATGTTTTGATTTATTATACAAGACTGCTGTTAAATCTTAAGGGTGGTAATTGTCAGTTACCCTTTTGTTAATGACATCTTATTTTATAATGTGTTGTTTCAATAGTCCTTCTTTTTTAAAGGAGATTGACAATATGTTTTTTATTCATATATGTAATATTTATCTTTTATGTTTGTACATTTTATCCATTTGACATTCACGTATCTAATTATCTGTACATTTCTTATATATTTCTCTTTTTTCCTATTTTCATGCTTTGTCAATAAGAATCAACTCTTCAGACAATAAAGTATATATTGATTATTGACTCGCCGTCAAATAGTGAAATTGCAAAGGAATGTGGAGTCTCACACTCTACGATATCAACGATTTGGAAGGATAGAGATAAAATAAAGGTTCTTTTCGAGAACAAATCTTTGAAAATTGAACGATTGAGGACATCTGAACATAAAGTTATTTGAAAACAAGTTCATATGCATAACCTATCCCCATACTACAAACAGACATAATATATACATACATTCTTGTGTATATTGCTTATAACAACTATCGGATATAACGTCCGAAGTATACGGTCCCTTCAATGTCGTTATATCCGGTTTTTACTGTATTATGAAATGCGCTGAAACATGCACTGAAGCCTAAGGAATCGACTGGATATAAGTTGGTTGAGTTATGGTTATGAAGTTATTAACTTTTCAATGGGTCTATGCACGACGCTATTTTGACACATAAATTGACATAAGTCAAAAACTATTGAAGATAAGTCTGAGAAAGCTGGGTGCGTTATATCGACAATTTAGTGACAAATCGAAAAATGTAACAAAAATGGGGGGGTTGCCGTTTAAAAAAACAGAACTCAGTTTTGTGTCTTGTATCTTATTTTGGGACATCCTGTATATGAATAGAAATATTTTCATAATGTGCCTCATTGTTGTACCAATCGTTTAAAAAAAAAGTTGATAGCTAGCATAGTTAAAAAGTTATGGAGCTTGCACGCACCCTTGGATCACTCCGTATGTGACACACCACCCAATAACACAATTAACAACTGTATATATAATGTATATATATATATATATATATATATATATATATATATATATATATATATATAATCAATTTAAGTATAAGAAGAGAGTATGAAGTATTCTGCTCAGAACTAATCCTGCAAATATATTTTTGAGAAAATAAACTTTATACAATTATATTATGTCATCAATCAAACAATAATAGTGATCTGTTACTACATCCACTCTAGGTGTGCTTTTTCAAAATATTAAATATGAAGATGAGAATAGTCAGGATTTCTCAATTGAACAAATATATGAAAGGTAAAATGGAAATTTGAGGCTCTTGTTACTTAGTCTTGTTGGAGTTTGAATTTGTTCATTTCATATAACCTCTGAATGACATTATTGTATTTAAATTCTGATAAATGGAATTTCACTCAAAAAGTTTGATTGATTTTTTGTTCCTATAAATTTATAAATTCTTACCGACAAGTGGTTGACCAGTAGGACTACTTTCATTGATTTCTGATAATGCAGCAACAGCATTAGCAACTACCATAGGGTTTGAATCACTCAAAAGTTCCTTCAATTGCTCCAGAAAACCTTGGTCTTCTACTAATCCTGAAATAATGAAGGAAATAGAGATTGGATAATTAATAATAATAGCTTTATTGCCCGACAGTTTAACCCATTTACAGGACAATACAAGTTCAAATTAAGTATATATAGAAAATAAGTTTGAAAACATAAAAAGAAAAAAAAAGAATTAAATTCAAATCAAAAACAAACAAAAATATTAATAAAATACAAAAAGTATATAAGAAAAAATATATGATCTTATCGTTCTAAGTGTATTTTTGCTGGTCTCACTATTTCAGCATTAGAAGGAAAGTGAATATCACAATAGTTTGATATTTTATTATAATGTAGACACATTGCATAAATTGGCGCTTTGAACAATATATTGGTTCTGGCTATCGGAAGCCTAAAAGCCTCCATATGTCTTGTATGAAAAGTTTTTTTTTTTTTTTTATATGTTCTGGTTCCCACGAAAAGGGATATCCTGTAATGTTCAGAGAACATCGTGGGAACCAAGGGAAAGAAGGTAGGAGTTGGTGTTCTTCTTAAATTTCTGGAGGTTGTATGCCTCGGGGAACACCTCCCTAGGCAATGAGTTCCAAAGCCTCGCTGTTCGTTGGATGAACGAGTCTTTGGAAAGTGATGTTCTGCAGGTCTCCAAAGTGACCACGGCGGTGATGACTGAACTTGACGGGTTAGTCTCGAAAAAGACTGCCAAAGCAGGAACGATTGTTGATATTTCAGAAGAGCATCGCCATGAAAATATCTATAAAATAGAGACAAATCGCCAACTTTTCTAGTGTTCCAGACAAGTGAGCGAGTTTTGTAAGCGGGCATCACCGACGAGACGAATTGCCCTTTTGGACAGAATCCAATAGCCTCAGGATATGTTTAGGTGCGCCCCAAATATGGGAAACAGTATTGCAGGATAGGTCGGATCTGTGCCTTATAGATCATAAGTAGCTGGGTGGGGTGAAATAGCTCTTGGCACGAAACAAAAAAACCAAGTTTTTGGGATGCACTTTTGGCAATGGACCTCACGTGATTTTCCCAGGAAAGGTTATTGCTGATAGTAATACCAAGCATCGATATGGATGACTTCAGTGGTATGGTTACTCCTGACAAAGTTATGTTAGGCACAGTGAGATCGACTTTTCTAGAGAAAAGACATGCTTGTGTTTTGTTTGCATTGAATTCTACCAAGTTATTAGATCCCCACTCGAGAATTGTTGCTAAGTCCATATTTATATTATTAACATTTCTTCCTCGCTCATTTCTGGTTTCACGGGCTGATATAGGGCCCTGGAAGAGAAAGCGGTATGGAGGGTACTATCATCGGCAAAGCTGTGTACTGGACATGAAGTTGCTTTCAACAGGTCGTTGATGTGAAGTAGAAATAGTGTTGGTGCGAGAATAGATCCTTGCGGAACACCAGCATTTATGAGTAGAGTGTCAGATGAAACTGCATCGACCACTACATGGAGAGACCTGTTTGAGAGAAAACTAGCAAGCAGAGAACACAGCTGAGGGGGCAAGCCATAAGCCGGAAGCTTGGCGAGGAGTCCTTGGTGCCAAACTCGATCGAACGCTTTGGAGATATCTAATGCCACAGCTAAAGTTTCTCCATACTTTTCAATAGATAGCTGCCATATATGTGAGACGTAAGCGAGCAGGTCACCAGTTGATCTCTGATGGCGGAAGCCATATTGCCTATCGCTGACAATTCCTGAGTCTTCCAGATATTTCATGAGCTCGATGTTGATGGCTTTTTCCATGACCTTTGAAATAATAGATAGCAGTGCGATAGGTCTGTAGTTGCTAGGTAGGGCCTTTTGCCTTTTTAGGACTGGCTGTACTCTTGCAATTTTCCAATTGGACGGAAATACCCCAAATTGTAAGAGTGGTTGAACAACTTGCAAAGAACAGGTGTTAGTTCGGGGCACATTTCTTGAGAACAATCGGCGGGATTCCGTCAGATCCACAGGCTTTGTTGGTGTTGAGACCCAGCAAAATCTTTCTGATAGTACGTTGGAAAGGTGATCTCGGCATGTGACTGTCAATAGGTGTAATGTTCGGGGTTGTTTTCCGATGAATCCAGAGTGGAATTTCCAGCAAATAGGTGCAAAGATATTGGCTTTTCTTGGGCAGTCGTTGCTAGTGTTCCATCTTCTTTGGTTAGAGAGGAAATGAGCTGGAAGTGAAGTTTCTTCCACAGCTTTGGCGAAAGACCAAAATAAACGGGATCCGTTAGGACATTCAGCAAGTTTTGATCTTATTTTGACATTGTGGGCATCTTTTGAGCATTCTATTGTCTCTTTGCATATGCCTCTAGCCTCGACATATGCTGCTCTGGTCTCAGGGCCCGGATTTTTGCCATCGATGGTATGCTGCCTGTTTGGAAGCCACAGCTCTAGAGCAGTTTCTGTTAAACCAGGTCTTATCGGATGATGTTCTTCTTCGGTATTCGGTATGTAGGTTTGCATCCCCAACATGATGATTTCAGAAATTGTCTCAGCACATCGTGTTGGATCTACTGAAGAGAAACAAACTCTCTTCCATGGAAACGCTGAGAAAAACATACGAAGACCTTCCCAGTCGGCCGAATTGTAATGCCACATGAGACGGGGTGGTATTGTGCAGCTCGATGGTAAATGGAAAGAGCATGTTGTGGAGATGAGGGTGTGATCAGAGTTTCAAGTGGGGCACAAACTTCTATTCTATACGGTCAGGATTGGTGGTGAGGAAAAGATCTAGTGTATTGGCAGACTGGTTGTTGACATCAGGGATGCGGGTTGGTAGCTCGACCAGTTGTTCTAGACCATGAGTGATGGCAAGGCCTCGGCTTGACGACCCGATCATCTGTTTTGTTAGAGAATTTGAGCCAGGCAGCGTTATGTACATTAAAGTCTCCCATGATTATGGTTTCAGCTGTTGGATGGTTCTCCTGAATGTAGTCCAGTTTGAGTGATGAAAACTCAAAGAGGTCGTTATATGAAGGTTCATTAGGTGATAGGTAAAGGCAGCAGAGGAACTTAGTCAGTTTGGTATCAGATAGCTTGAACCACATCACATCAAAGTCTTTCGGTTCCAAACTCTCTTCACGCTGGCATGAAAGGTTAGCCTTAGCGTAAAGGCAGACTCCACCTTTGAACCTGAATCGAGAATGGAGTTCAGAACCAGGACAAAGCATATGGACCTTGTTGGTGGACGAGTTTACTTGTGTTTCTGTTAGAGCCAGAATATCCGGTTTAGGTGATGGTGGACGTCATTGATGTTCTTGTTGAGTCCGCGGATGTCGCAAAAATTAATCTTTAATGTTGAGTCCCCTCGAGTACCTCTCGCCCGGAAATCCGAATGGAGAGGTATTTTGCTTCCGGAGTGTTTTACTCTAGGAGACTTCATCATTATTACTATTAGGATGCACCTGAAAATAAAGGAGGAATTGGGGAAAAGGAAAGAGGGAGACGAAAGTATCGACCAACACTGAAACATGGAATGATCCATTTCACAGCACACAAAGTCGATATGGTGGTATTTCACCGGGCGATGAGACCATCTTCCACCTACGGTTATCCTTTTAGTCGCCTCTTACGACAGGCAGGATTTACCATGGGGCTATTCTAAAGCCGACCCCATACAGCGAAGTTGGTACATTGAAGTTTATTTGTTCAAGTATTTCACCTTGTTGTGTAATAGTTTGTGCAAAAAAACAATGGAAGTGCATTTTCTTCTTGATTCAAGGCTGAAGAATTGTAACCCATCACATAGATTAGACTAGATTAGATTTTTTATTGGTCAAATTATTACACCTTAGTGCTATGACAAGTCAATAATAAAGGTACATAAAATATAAATGTAAATTACAATTAGAATATTAAAATACCGAGAAACAGTATATAGTTAATAAAAATTGTATATGATACGAGCACAGAGTAAAGTAAATAAATATATAAATGTAAAAACAGAGATGCATCGAGACAGTACATCGACGATAGTCACTCAGTAAATTGTATATAATACGAGCACAAATTAAAATGAATAAATATGTAAATGTAAAGACAGAGATGCAAATTATATTCAATTCCTCTAACTGGATAAACTCCATTAATTTTGAATGATAGCCACTTAAGAAATTTGCGCTGTACTCTTTCAACAAGGTTAATATGAATACTGTAATATGGAGACCAAATTATAGATGCATACTCTAATTTAGAACGAACAAATGAATAATATAAGGTTTTCAGTGGGCAAATATTTATAAAATTTCTGCAATTTCCAGCGATAAAGCCATAGGTTTTCATTGCTTCAGATGACTTTAGACAGATGTGATCCTTGAAAGTTGACTTCGAATCGAAGATAACACCTAAATCTTTTATAGATTCGCAACTGGCCAGGTTGGATTTCTCAATGATGTAGGGGAAGTAGATAATTGAAATTTTTCTAGTGAAGCTTACGACCTTACATTTCCTTTCATTCAGGTGGACGCTAGCGATGGTTGAAAATATCTTCAAATCATCAGCAAAGCAAAGTTTCCTACATTGAATAGTCTCACACATAATTGGAAATATAACAATGGAATAACAAATAGGAAATGGTAAATTGAATCTTCTTCACTAGAGTGAATGTCTGAACAATGTCAACCAAGTAACTTGTACGTCATACATAATAACTTGGAACGATGAGAGTTTTCCTAAAAGTATCCGTCATTAGTTTGAAAGACATTCCCATTAATTTTCCAAAAAATTTAATTTTCTTTAATTTAGTTGTTCTTTCTCATGTAACACAATGGAGTAGCATTGTATATAAATCAAATACCACAAATAAAATTATTGGAAAAAATAGCCCTAGTACTCACTTACCATGCTTACCATATATAATGTCTAACTTTTCAAATTTTTTTCAAAACAATAATATTCATCAATAATATCTCACAAAGAACATCTTCAATGAGAAAATGGTAGTTTACAATGTGATGTTGGCTAGTAAGTATTAAGTATGAAAATAATTATAAATAATGCGTAAATATAAATAATATACATAATTAAAATGAAATGAATGGTTCGCCAAAAAAAACGTTTTTGTAGAAGGGATTGGGAATGAGAATTTTGAGCTTTATCTTAAATTTTTAAACTGAGGTATATTTTGTTACAGAGCGATTATGTCTGTATACTTTTATCTCTATTACATTAGGTCCCTGAGCGGTAATTTAAAGGAAATTAATTGGAATATTTATATTGATTAAATATTGTCTTATAGGAATGAAAATTATGCTTATGAATAACTCAAGGTTTCCTCCATGTAAAAAACAAAATATTTCCAATATATACAAATTGAAAGCTATCAAAATACTAAGATATTCAACTAGCAGTTTATATGATCCTCAATAGTTATATCAATGTTTAGATATACAGTGCGGGTTTTAATAGTCCCCCCCCTTGAAATTTTTGAACGGTTCGACGTAAAACCATAAAAAAACCGTATTGAATGATATCACTGATACAACGTTTTGAAATGAAAGACATTGTATTTGCCCGATAAATGGCGCGGGGGGACACATCAACTTGAAAATTTCAAAAGGCATGAGGGGGTCAAGTGGCACATCGTTGAAAAGATAATTCAATTCTTTTTTCATCCATCTTAATTTTTTTTAATTTCGTTCAAACGTTTTTTTACAATATGCATTTGAAATGTCAAATATGATTGCGGATCTGAATGGTACCTTTTGATCAATAACTCTTGAAGGGTTTGATGTGAAACAATTAGACATGAAATTTATTAAATGAAATTACCATTCCTACTTTTTGGGAGAAGATACATTACAATTACTCGACAGAGAGCGTTGGGGGACATCAACTTGAAAATTTTGAAAGGAATAGAGGTCGATTTGCACATTGTTGAAGAGGTAATTAAATTTGTCTTTCAACTATAGTTGTTCTACGGAATCACAATTGCGAGTGCGGCTTTTTAAAGCCTTCCCCCCTTCACCCCTCACTGTTAACTTTTGAACGCTTCGACATAGAACAACGGGTCCAAAACTATTTTGAATGATATCACCGATACTACTCTTTGAAATAGATGACATTGTGATTGCTCGACAGACTCAACTTAAAAAATTTAAATTGAATAGGTTTTCAAGTGGCACATCGTTGAAAAGATAATTCAATTCTCTTTCCAACCATCTAATTTATTTTTTATTTTTTTTATTCTTCTTCTTTATTCTTTTTTTCACAAGATGCATTTAAAATTTTATTATACTTGACATTTCAAATGAATATTGTGAAAAAACGTAAAAAGTATTCACAAAATTGAAAAAAAACTAGATTGTTGAAAAGAAAATTGAGATATCTTTATGCCTATTTGAAATTTTGATGTGCCCCCTCGCACCATCTATCGGGCAATCACAATGTCTTTCATTTCAAAAAGTAGTATCGGAGATAATAATAATAATAATCTCTTTATTTACTCAGATTGATCTGTACAACCACAGGAGCAGGAGTACAAATGAAAAAGAGGAAAACATCAATGTACAATATTGAAAAAAAAAAACTATACTAAGATAGATGTCACATAGTTGTAAAATCGAAAATAGTTAAAAAAAAATATATATATATAAAAACATAAACAGATGTATACCACATAAATATTAATATAATAATAAATAATTCCTTCCTATATACACATATAGTATTGGATTACAGATAAAACTCATCTATACTGTAGCAGTTCTTTGACAGAAGAAGTTGCTTCAGTCTTGATTTAAAGATATGTACATTTTCAGAGTTTCTCACATTATCGGGGAGTTTATTGAAAAGTTTGCAGCCCTGAAACTCAAAACTTCTTTGGTAAAGAGCAGTGCGATGTTGACTAGGTAATAATAAGAGGGCATTCTGGGTAGAATGATTATGATAGGCTCTGTTAGCAGCTAATGTATTTCTATTTCGGTAGATACATGTGCAAGCTTCCATTATGTATACTCCTGCTAGCGTTAAAATTTTCAAATTCCGAAAAGTTTGTCTACAAGTATCTCTATAGCCCAACTTAGCAATGATCCTAATAGCATACTTTTGTATACAAAACACACGAGACACGGTAGAGGATGTGCCCCAGTTCAGGATGCCATATCTAAGATGCGAATTGAAGTTTGCATAATAGACAGTCAATAAAATACTTTGACTACAATGGTTGACGAGAAACCTAAGAGAATAACAGGCTTCTCTAAGTGTATTACATAAGTTATCAATATGTGTCCTCCATTGAAGTTTGTCATCAAAAACAACACCCAACATTTTTGTTGACTTAGGTTCAATTCCAAGGAAGTATCAACAAACAGATTCAACTCATATTGTTGACCAGTATTCATCTTGAAATTTAACACGTTAGTTTTAGCTTCATTCAACATTAAATTGTTTTTCTTCGACCACATAATAACTTTTTTGTAGGTCTCAAGAGCTGTGTTTTGTGCAGAGTCCATGTCCTTTTCAATAATTAATATATTAGTATCGTCAGCATAACATGTACAATGAATGGCCGAGTTCTTGTTTAGGTACACTAACAAGTCATTGGCAAAAGCTAAATACAAGAAGGGTCCTAGAATGGATCCCTGTGGTGCTCCATCCTCAATATTTCTTTCAGTACTTAGAATTTTTCCAACTTTGACTACTTGTCTTCTCTTATATAAGTATGAGTTTAGTAAGGATAGGGGTATTCGTCTTACACCATATCTTGAGAGTTTGTCGAGCAGAAGATCATGGTTTACACAATCGAAGGCCCGTGAAATGTCAATAAATAATCCTAAAACGCATTTCTTTTTGTCTAGAGCACTTACTATTCGATTTTGAAATTCACACAGTGCCGTATCAGTGCTTTTTTTTAGTGAAACCATGTTGTGACGGCGATAACAAGTTATTTGCTGTGAAATAGGCTTCCAATTGTTCTTTTATGTTAATTTCATAGAGTTTAGAGCTTGAAAGCATACTAATTGCTCTATAGTTATCCATGTTGTTTGGGTCACCTTTTTTAAAAATAGGAGATACACTAGCAAGTTTAAGATTGGTCGGAAAAATGCCTTTTGAGGTTGAGAGATTAATTAAAAAAGTCAGTACACCACATAATTCCCCAGAGCAATTTTTCAGTATTTTGTTGGAGATTTAATCGATCCCGGTGGAGTTAGAGTTGTTCAATCTGTTAATCATTTGTGCGAGTTCACATTCAGTAATTGGAAACATAAAAAAGCTTGAGTTATTTAAGGTGACGTTACTCTCGAGAAAATTCGTGTCAACGGAGAAGTTTTCAGATATAGTCCTTGTAAAATGTAGATTACATTTTTCAGATATCATTCAATACATTTTTTTTTTCATTGTTCTATGTCGAACCGTTCAAAAGTTAACAGGGGGGGGGGGACTATTAAAAGTCGCACTGTATACTCAGTCAACCATACAAGTTCATCAATGTACGAAAATGGGATCCATTAATAGATGGCGTGCCCAAAAAATTAAAAATCCGATATCCGGGTGAGATAGAACGAATTATATTTAACAATTTTCTTTACCTCTGTTTTCTAAAAAGAAACAAAAGTTTAGTTTTGAACAGTTTATCTGAAAGTTGAATAGAGGGCTCTCACGATTGCATCCAATGCTTTTACCGTAGAAATAGACCGACTATATATCATTAGACAATGGTTATATGATGACAAGCATCTTATCATTCTTTTTTTGAGCAAGAAATATATTTTAGGTAAAATTTTATATTTTCTGAATCAGGGCTCTAGTTCACTGTAAAAAATTAGTTTACTTAATAAATTTACGTATGAGTTTCCAAAAACTCCAATAGCTCGTTTTTGTGTTGAAAAAATAATTACCTCGAAATTTCATAATTAATTATAATGTATACATATACTATTCTGATACACCATCTGATGTTGACTTTCATAGAGGAACTCTAGAGAAAACAATAGAACATTTGCAAAATTAGTATCAATATTCGGATGTGATTAAATATATACCTGAAGAAATATCATAAAGTTTGGCAACACAAACAGCTGCTGTTTTTCGCACATATGGATCCTCATCTTTCAAACATTTTCTCAATGGTTCGCATAAATATTCCGTTATCTTGTCAACTCTTATGCATCCCATAGTTCTTACAGCTAAGGCTCTAATCAATGGATTGGGATCTTCACAATCCTGTTGAAAAAATTAAAGAAGAGAAATATTTATTGAATGAAAAGCAGTGGATAGCTGCACAAAATTTACAGTCGGCAACACATCTACATTGTAGGGATATAAATTCAAAAATGAAAAATATATTTGAAATTCAAAGTAAAAGGAGCATTTCATTACATAGCTTACACATAACATAATATTTTTAAAATAATAAACTTTTTCTTACTGAGACAGTTTTTTTAAAAGTACTAATTATCTACCTACCTTTTTGGAAAAATAAAATATAAATCTTCAATATTGGAAAAAATTTCATGATAAATTTCTTAAGCTACCTATAGAATCAAACTTAAATTGAAAGTCATTATTGAGTAAGTATAGGTTGAAATATGAATCGCATGATAAATTCAAACAGAATGCTAAATATACATTTTAAGTACAGCTATCTACTTCTTGTACAAGAATGAAAATGCTAGTAAAGAAGAACCAAAATTTACCTTGCGGAGTTGTGTTGAGGGCAAATCCTTGCATAAAAATCATTATGTGAGAGCAGTGCATAGAAAAAGCTTACCCATGTAAATAAATCTTATGGTAGGACTTACCTTAACAAATGTGTTTACGGCCATTATCGCCATATCAGGCTGAGACTTAGCATAGTTCATCAAATAAAGATAAACTAATTTTTTCAACTCAAGATTGTCCGTTTGCATACAGTTAACTACATCAGGGAATAGAGCTGATACATCTTTACCCACTGTCATGGAAGCTATAACCTAAGAAAAATAATGATTTATTTTTCAATCGACAAAATTTATCAAAATAACCTTTTTTACAGCTTCTTTCTTCTTTTCTTTCTTGTCATTGTTCAATTCCGACTTGAGTTCGAATATTTCACCTTTTTTAGTGGTTGTAAAATATTTGGAATCCGTCATGATTAGCTTCCTAGAACTATATACATGAAGAGTTTTAGATTCTAAAGTTTATTTGGAAATCATAGGAAACAGAATGGTTTAAAATGTAAAATACCTTTGAATTGAATCAAAATTTTATAAAATTTGGTAGTCAATAAAAACGCCTACTTCTTTGAATTTGACAGATCTCTTAGTTAGTCACACGTCATACGTCACTAAATTTACTCTGTGACTCTATTGGCACTTGGCAGGAATACTATAACGGTAACTTACATTTAGCCACTTTTTGAGACTACTTAAGGCGGCGGTTACATTGGATGCGAATTCGTACGAAAAATCGTACGAATTCTTACGAACCAAATCGTACACATTTTTAGACGAATGTGGTTACATTGGAGGATTTCATTTATGTACGAATACAGTTGGCAATTTTTGCTTCAATGGACGAGGAAAGTGTGTCGTCACAAATGTCATTCTTGTCAAAAACTGATTCCTTCAACGCAGTCTAATAGACTCATAAAGTCATAGAAACACAAATATTTTATATATATATAACACGATGAACACAATCTTCTACCAAACCTTTCACGGAATCAATATCTGACAAGCTGATTTAAATTTGACAGAGGTTTGTTTTTGGGATCAGTTTTTGACAAGAATGACATTTGTGACGTCATGACTTTGATTATGGATTCTGTCACAGAGATTTAATTTCTTGAAACACCCCCATCGCTGAAATATCTATTAAAAGAAAGGGTGTCTGGGGTGATGACTATTTTTTATCCAGAAATGAAAAAGTAGAATTTGGAAGATCATTTGAAGATATAAATACCTACCTCCTAATTTTATTTCAGTTGCCACTTCTCTCCATAATTTTTTATTCATCTCTCTGTTATGATAGTGCTTGTTTTTTTTTCCGAGATCTTCTTTTCTGAACTAAACGTATCAGCTTTCCGCAATCTATTGTCAACGTAGCAAAACAAATTCTATTCGTATTTAAAATGCGTACGAACTCGTACGAATGCGCAAGAAATGGTCTTAAGCAAACTAACCACAAACATGGCATGTATATGCATTTGTTTATTTCTGACGACTATTACGAATTCGTGCGACCTATTGTTCCTACGAATTCGCATACAATGTAACCGCCGCCTAAGGCTCATCTAAACACATCAGAATAAACGCATTTTTTGCGATTCGCAAATCGGAAAAAACCGCCGCATGAACGTTCATACTCATGCAGCAAAAAAATTGCAATTAACTATGAATCATAATATATGTCATTTTTCGATATTTGTTGTTGATGTTTTGTTATTTTTTCCATTTCAAATCAATCCATGTAAAGACTAACAAGGATTCGGAAGGAGAACATCATGTAATTAGTTTATGGATTTTATCGAATTTGTCGAACTGGGAGCAGGTTACTCTAAATAAATTGTAGAATATTTATTGGGATCATAGATCTGTATATCCCTAACGAGATTGTAATAATCGTCCTACACTTTCCTTACAGCGGAGTACATATACGAACACATGTTATTTTTTTGTTTGCAATACTTCATATAGTCCCGAGACAGTAAATTTCATAAGTATTCAACAGATCTTCTATAATTAACGTAAAAATATCACATAATGCCAATAGAAACTTGAGATTCATGTTGGTTTTGCGGTATGTCTGGCAGCCATTTTTGGAGTATTGTCAAAAAAATGTTGACATATTGATGTTTTTTCTAGACATAACATAATTCGCCTTGAGAGGTTCATCCCAGATATTGAATATACATTTTTATTGTCCAGATTCATAATGGTTCTCGACAATTTTTTTTTATAATTCGATCATTTCACACAACAAATAATTTCATGTGAATTAAATCTTAGAATATTTATATCTTTCAACCCTTCATTTTCAACTATTCACTTCATTTTGTATTCCTTCATTTCAAAACAAATACCTCCTATTTTACACCAGGACAGAAACAATATTCTTATATTTTCATAAGCAAATGAAACCAATATTATTCATTATAATAAAAACCAATGTCCAAATGACCTATCCACTTATTTTCTGCTTTCATTTTAAAATTCCCGCCAAGTTACAATTTGGCCATTCAGTGTGCTAAGCCTGATAAACCTCGCAGAACAAGATTGGACTGTATGGCACATGGAACACTGTGAAGCGTTGGTTGATGTTTATTTTTAATTTTTAAGTGAGAAAAACTGGAAAGTTTGAAGTGTAGTGTACATTATCAATTATATAATAGAAATTGGTTTTCACGACGTTTCGAATGTTTGTGTCTGCAAGCGTCTGAATACGCTGAAGACGATTGCAGATACAAGCATTCGAAACGTCCTGAAAACCTTTTCAAATACATTAAGACGATGGACGTCCGAAACGAGAGTAATCAAATACAACACCCTTCACAAGACTTGATCGAGGCTTTCGATAATTGCCTGAAATATCTATAAAGGGAAGGTTGCGATTGAAAAACATATTTCTAAATATTTTTATTTATTGAGTCACCAGAATCCTAAAGAAAATTTGTATCCCAGTAATTCAATAGCAATACCTATAAGAAATGTTTTTTGAGGAGGTACGTACATATACAGAGTGGCCACTTTTTTAATGGGATTGTATTGGTAACTTTTAAACCATAAGAGTTAGAAGGTCGGTCAAATGGAGGAAAAGTTGCATTCATAGAAGATTATCAGGGCCGGTTATTGAGATATCTTAAGAAAAGTAAATTCTGTCATTTTGATTTTTCTTTTTTTCCCACTTTATTTCGAATATTATCAAAAAATGTCACGACAGTTTTTTATTCGACAGTGAATTATTCTCAATTTGACATAATCAGATTTCGTATCCAACGTTTCGTACGCTCTGGGCCACCCTCAACCTCATTTTTTTCAATACGGATCTGCATATTTTATGACACTTTTCGAAATAACTTTCAACGCTGAATTCAACGATATATCATACAATGTCATTCAAAGTTGATTTTCAGGGGATTTTGACCCTTATCCAAATTTCTTTGGGTCGGATCTGTATTACATTTAGGTACCTTCAGTTTAATTAACAACATGCAATACATTTCGATAAGAAAATCAACTTACTCATCTTCAACTGAATGGAACGTAACAGAATCAAAGCAAGAAACAAGTAATAATTATTTACAAATTTCAAGAGGTGAAAAAACTAATTCATAATAATTAAATTCATTTAATGAAAGAAAAATCAAATGATTATTCGAAAGTAAATGATGAACATTAATGAACTAAGTGTTCGAAATGTCCACCATTTTGTAAAATGCACTTTGCGGTTCTGGAACCCATACTTCTTATACATTTGCTTATTTCGTCTCCTTGAATACCTTCCAATACATTCTCAATCTTCTCGCGAGGAATCATTATTGTTGGATTTGTCATTTGTTCCGTTGAAACAAATTACAGAATCGAACTTTATTTTGAGATCATTACGATATAATTTTTGCAAGGCATGGTATTCAAATTTAAAATCATTGTCTCTTGACTATTTTATTAACAGCAGTTTTTGATAAATTGCATTCACTGGCCACAGTTCTCGATTTTTTTTCTGGGTTCAATTGAATGTGGGTCAGAACATTGATATCGTTGATAGACTTGTTTTTTCTTATATACACACAACTCTAGGTTTATTGAATGTATTATTTTCAAGCAGTAGGCCGTGGATAAAAAAGAACATAACAAAAAATGTCATATTATTTGTCACTTCGTTTATTATTGTGTCACAAGAACTTGTCATTAAATACTTTTCTGAGTAATTTCAATTTAACTTATTCGATATGGTAAGATACACAAATGAAGAGAAGAGAAATATGTACGAAGTGTACATAAAACTAGATAGAAATTCGTTCAAAGCACAACAAAGGTATGGTGAATTATATCCTGAAAGAACAACACCAAATATTAAAATGTTTCGACGTTTATCTACAACGTTACTTGCACATAATTCATTCATCAAACCGAGAGGTCCTTATGTACGACGAAACGAGCCTATCAATGACATCAATGTTCTGGCCCAAATTCGAATGAATCCAGGAATAGGATCGAGAACTATGGCCAGTGAATGCAATTTATCAAAAAGTACTGTTAATAAAATACTCAAGAGACACGGATACCATGACTATAAATACCAAGCCGTGCAAAAAATATATCGCAATGATCCTGAGAGAAGGTTGCAATTCTGTAATTGGTTTCAACGGAAGGTGCGGAATAACAACAATTTTGCAAACAATATAATTTGGGGAGACGAAACGACATTCACAAATTCTGGCATGTTCAATCGAAGGAACAAACATTTTTATGCCACAGAAAATCCTCACTTAATTCATGAAGTTAGACATCAATATCGTTTTTCTTTGAACATATGGTGCGGTTTGTTGAATAATAAATTACTGGGACCCTATTTTATTGACGGCAACCTAACCGGAGCAAAATATGTAGAATTTATAGAAGAAATGTTGGATGATCTTCCTATACGGTATCGGCGTAATAGTCCATGGTTCCAACAAGACGGATGTGGTCCACACAACTCAAGAATAGTCACAGACTATCTAAATCGAACTTTTCCCGATTCATGGATTGGAACAAGAGGTCCAGTAGCATGGCCTGCCAGATCTCCGGATTTGAATCCGCTGGATTTTTATATGTGGGGATATCTCAAAAATAAAATTCATGATAATACGAACCCGACAATAGAGATTCCTCGCGAGAAGATTGAGAATGTATTGGAAGGTATTCAAGGAGACGAAATAAGCAAATGTATAAGAAGTATGGGTTCCAGAACCGCAAAGTGCATTTTACAAAATGGTGGACATTTCGAACACTCACTTCATTAATGTTCATCATTCACTTTCGAATAATCATTTGATTTTTCTTTCATTAAATGATAGTTTCGTTCAATTATTATGAATTGGGTTTTTCACCTCTTGAAATTTGTAAATAATTATTACTTGTTTCTTGCTTTGATTCTGTTACGTTCCATTCAGGTGAAGATGAGTAAGTTGATTTTCTTATCGAAATGTATTGCATGTTGTTAATTAAACTAAAGGTACCTAAATGTAATACAGATCCGACCCAAAGAAATTTGGATAAGGTTCAAAATCACCTGAAAATCAACTTTGAATGACATTGTATGATATATCGTTGAATTGAGCGTTAAAAGTTATTTCGAAAAGTGTCATAAAATATGCAGGTCCGTATTGAAAAAAATGAGGTTGAGCGTACGAAACGTTGGATACGGAATCTGATTATGTCAAATTGAGGATAATTTACTGTCGAATAAAAAACTCCTGTGACATTTTTGATAATATTCGAAATAAAGTGGGAAAAAAAGAAAAATCAAAATGACAGAATTTACTTTTCTTATGATATCTCAATAACTGGCCGTGATAATCTCTATTTGTTTGAACTGCTTGACAATGCTTCTATGAATGCAACTTTTTCTCCATTTGACCGACCTTCTAACTCTTATGGTTCAAAAGTTACCAATACCATCCCATCAAAAAAGTGGCCACTCTGTATATGAACATTCATTTTGAGTTTTCTTTACTTTTGAAGTGGAAAATGTATCAATTATCTGTATGTATATATGAACTTTATTTGAAATGGGACTTCCTAATGTACAATAATTCAGAGATATGCAAGTAGGCAAAATCATACAAATAATCGTAGGAACAAATCAAATCACAAAAGTCTAAAATTATATTATGATGGATATTTTCATGAATGTGCACACAGGGTATGTCTCTCTGATACTCGATTTTCGAATCCGTAAGAACTTCTCGGTTGATTGCAGCTAACCATAAAGCTCTTCTTCTCCTCGATAAGTCATTTTTCCTGCTCAAAAACTTATGATTTGATACTGTAGGCACCGAGTGAAACCTGACTCTATCCCTGTCGTGACGAGACCCACAGTTAACTACAATGCAAGTAAGGGGCATTTTTCTTCAGTTGAAGTTGAAAAAACTACTCAAATTCGCACCGAAAATCACAAAATTTACACTTTTACCACTATGGTCGCTTATGACGAATTACAATGTGAGCCAACAGCCGCCATATTGCTTTCGTTTAGATCGATGGATTGCCTAATTGGAATATTTCGCCATTTTCACGACGTATTAGTGTGAGCATGTTTACAACCTTGATTTCGGGTAAGTTTTACTATACTATATATTTATTTTTGTGGATTGTAAGCTATTTTACTGTATTGCAGGGACTTATGTATGCATACAAGAGGATGCATAATTGAAAATATACTTAGCTTTATCCGACTCCTGCCAACGCCAACGCTTAAATTTTGCTGTTCAAAATTTGTGCCACTACACCTCTGGAGATATGGTTGAAAGATTTATTCGTGATTAATTGTCATTCAATTTGGTCAATATGACGCTAGCGGAGTTTCAACAGGAATAGGCCTTTTCATTTAGATGTTTTTTTAAGGCGCATGCGCTCGTTTTGAGACCCAAAGTCTGATTGGCTATTGGGAAAGTGAATAGCCATTGGTTAGTTTTGAAATAACAATTTGAGATTGGCTTAGTTCAAAATTAGCGGTATTTTCACATTATGTCAACAGTCAACTTGGTGACAAATACACCTGCATACATTGGCGTTCGTAAGTTTCTTTGTAGGTTAAGTACTTATTACCTATTTTATACCGCCAAAAACCTTTCATTCGTAGATAAAATAATGTACACGAATATTTTCTAATGGCGAGTTTTCTTCTCCATGTAAATTCAAGTCAACTATCCATAAAAAAACTCGGAAATATTTTATTTCCTTTAAAAAAAAATCGCTGTCAATGCCGTTGGGTCTGACAGGTAAACAAAGTTAGTCATTTGTCATCTGAGTGAAAAAGCCTATTGGATGATATTGGTGAAGAAGTTTTACCCTTCACATATAGTGCCTCTGATAATGATAATTAATTAGCTGAAGAAAATGAAATGATTTTGTCTGCTTCAGACGATTCTGACTCTCCAGAAGATCTAATTCCTCTTGCTCAATTGCGACCTCAACTACCAGAAAATATAATTTGGACGCAAACAATAGAAAATTTGACAATTCCCAATACATTAATGGAATATTCTGGTGTTCCTCAATTCATAAAATACCTTCACGATCCAACTCCATTTGACATTTTCAATCTTTTTATTTCGAATGAAATTCTTGAAAACATCGTGTTTCATACGAACCTTTACCCATAACAACAATTTATGAAGGATGGAAGAACATACAAAATCACTGATGTACATGAAATAAAAACATTTATAGGCATGAATCTACTAATGGGATTAAAAAATATCAAAATTACAGGAACCATTGGAGTAGTTGCCCTGATTTACATGATCCTTTCATAAGCAAATTGATGACGATGCATAGATGATGGCTTCTATCTCATTTACATCTCAATGATGCCTAAAAGAGGAGATGCCAATTTTGATAAACTCTATGAAGTAAGGCCCTTTCTTTCTGAAATCAATGCCAATTTCAAGAGACCAATAATTTTTTTCGTGACAAAAATACTACCAGGAAACCGACTGTGCCATCATGTGTTATATCCTGTTATGTTTCCTACTCCAAACTGTCATTGCTAAATTTGTTATAAACTTTTAGAAGCTTTTTTTTAACGTTTTTGACTTGTAACGTGGAAACTAATACAGCAATCTCGATACTCTCAATGGACGAATTGTAAAGAATCAAAATGCAAAGGAAATGAGCACTAGCACAATTCGATTGGATCATTAGTAACAGAAAAAAAAACCGGAAAAAATCTGCGTTTTTTTTTTAATTCAAAACACCACAATTTTTCAAGTTTTGATGCAGGCTCTCCACGACATAGTGGTGATTGATATGTACTTTATGTGTGAAGAACTCAGGCTCTGTTGGATTATTAGTTTTGGCATGGCATAATTGCAATTTGATTTTTTTAATGCACTTTATGGCAGCAGACCTGGATGCGTCATATAGGTGGTCCGATTTCAATTTTTCTGAAAGATTTTGAGAGTTGAAGAATACTACAAAATGACTATTTTCATTTTGCGTTAAAATGCTGCGAAATAGGTGAGAAATACTTGCAAACATGACCAAAAACCGAGTGCATGAAAGCGGCTCAGGAGTGGGGGTAGAGCAGCAGTAAGATGCCTAGAAACCAGCAGCAGAATTTTCGATTATATTTGCAAGTATTTTTCACCTGTTTTGCAGCATTTTAACGCAAAATGGGAATATACGTTTTGTAGTACTATACTTCTACTCTCGAAATCTTTTTGAAAAATTGGAATCGGATCACCTATGACGCATCCAGGTCTGCTGCAATAAATTGCATTAAAAAATGCAGATTGCAATTATGCCAAAACGCGCCTGAGTTTTTCACATATAAAGAACATATTAATCACTACTGTTACGTCTTGACGCATTTGTTATTTTTTTTGTTACTATAATTATAATTAATTTTGCCAAGGGATTGTATATTTATATTGCATATTTCAAATGGGAATTTTTTATTTGCATTCTTCAACTCTTTCGACCTGATTTGGCGCGTGAGGTATCACACGCAGACTGATATAGTCACTTTTGAAGTGTGAAGATAGACAATGAGTTCCTATATCTTATGGAAGGAACATAGCATATTTAATTTTTTTCGAGTTGGTGTTTTCTCATTATGATATAACGCTCATTACTCAAGATATTCCTCATCTTTAAAGTTAGTGTAAATGTGATTAGCGGCGGTAACGCCAGGAAGACTAGACGAAGTATCTATTGGCTGAAGATCAGATTCCCCGACAGAGGCACATGGGTGAGTGACACTTTGATCAGTTCTGTGTGTTTGCGAATTTACCAAATATTAATTTTTAAACAGTACACTGAACGAACAACTACTATGTTGTGAAAAGTTTGCACTACAACCCAAAAAGTGGCGGAGTTATGATTTTTTTAATAAAAGCTGATTTTTTCATTTAGCAATGACAGTTGGGAGTAGGAAACATAACAGATATAACTACGGACCGACTTTCGTATGATGGCACAGTCGGTTTCCTGGTTGTATTTTTGTCACAGAATCAATAGAACAGAAAATCTCTATTGATTGGCCAATCATGAAAATGTAGCTATTGATGAAGGAATGATCAAGTTCAAGGATCGAAGCACAATCAAACAATATATGCCCAAAAAACCCATAAAAAGAGGGTATAAAGTTTGGCTTCTCTGTTACGAAACGGGTTATTGTATTGACTTCGAAATATATACAGGAAAATCTGAAGATGGCGTACAAAAGGAACTGGGAGCAAGAGTGGTACAAAAAGATTGGCATCAGATCAATATAAAAAAAGTCATCGTCTTTATATGGACAATTATTTCACCTCAGTTCCTTTGTTGCAACATCTTTTACATAATGTGTATGCATGTGGACAATTATTGCAAGTAGAAAGTTTTTTCCAAAGTTCAAAGCAGATAAGGATTTCAGTCGGGGTGAGTTTGTTTGGTATCATAGTGGCGGTATATCAGCGATAAAATGTCGTGATAAAAGGAGTGTGCATCTTACATCGAATTTTTATGATGCTCGTGAATCTATCAAAGTGAAAAGAAAGGAGAAGGATGCATCTACAAGTCTGATACCTTGTCCAATTATGTTGTTGATTATAATAATCACATAAACTCTGTGGATAAGTTTGATCAGATGAAAGGAACCTATTACATCCCAGGCAACACAAAGAGGTCCTAAAGATATCTCGGTGAACTCTTTTCAGGAAAGTGTGACGACTTTTGTAACTTAAGGTCTTAACGATATCCTACGTGGAAATTCTCGAACAATACACACCGGCTAGAACTCTGCGAAATCTTGTGGCGAGTACTTTGGGAAATTCTCATTTACATCTCATGTCGAGGTCTCTGTGAGCTCGCATGATCATCGCAGGCACTGCCTCTGGCGAGTTCTGTGGGAACCTCGCATATACAGCCTTTTGTGTGGTCTTCAAGATTTCGCATTG
Organism: Gonioctena quinquepunctata; assembly: GCA_018342105.1. NCBI lineage: Eukaryota > Metazoa > Arthropoda > Insecta > Coleoptera > Chrysomelidae > Gonioctena > Gonioctena quinquepunctata. Next base: position 16,002 of record JAFIRS010002108.1, on the reverse strand, counting down.
CGAGTTGTACAGGATATCCTTATATATTGAAAAAACGATCTCAATTGAAAATTGGAAAACAAATTTTTTCAGAATTAGAAAAAATCTACGATGAAAAATTGAAGTTACTTTTTGTAATATCTAACAGAAAACAACTACTTCCCAGCCCCTATGGCATGCTGGACATTGACATTATCTAATATATAGAATTTATATCACAATAAATATTGTGAAATATTGTGTAAATTTTCACTTGAAAAATTCCTATAGTGAAAATATTTGCATTTTCATTCTGATATTTGGATAAAAAAACTTTCTCAATCAAGATTGGATTGGAAGTTTTTCAATAAATATTTGAATCGAAATGTAAATAGATTTCTTCAGGTTAAAAGTTAGGGATTTCGCACAATAGTTGTTTTCTGTTAGATATAACAAAAAGTAACTTCAATTTTTCATCGTAGATTTTTTATAATTTTGTTTTTTCCTCATTCTTCAATTGAGAATAATGTTCCCTCTTTCAACATGAAAAACCTACTGAGAGGTTATCTTGAACGATGAAAGATATAGTGTTTATGAAGTTTATCTTTCAGTCATTTCATATAGTTTCTCTTTTGTGATACATATTTTCCAGCATATTTGTATAAATCGCTGGGATGTTGAGGCAGCATATCTCTGAGAGAGCATGTGGAGGAATTCCCATCAGGATACTCAAACTAAGTAAATCCATATTGTTTTTTCAAATCATACCTAAAAAAATGTAGATTAGGTGCATTCAATTTATATTTCTTATATTATATTTATAGTCCTTTAATGGTTTTGTAGATAACCTGATTCCATACTTCCACCAAGTGAGCTACTGATGTCACTATTCAGGATATAAATAATAACTGCTGTTCTTCATGTTAGTCTGAACAAATTAGGTGAATCTTACATCAATAAGATGAAAACATTTTTTCATAGATTCAATATAACAAGTATATGAGGCCACACAATGTTTTTCAATATCGAATTGGTAACAGTTGGTATCCCTATTAAGCACATTATTAAATTATATATTAAACAAGTGATTAAACTACACACATGTGTGTTGCTGCAGCAAAATTATCAAGATCAGAACACTTTGCATTAATATAACTGCAAGAGAGGAAGAATATTGAAACAAGCGATGAACTAATATGAAGTTTATTGAACATCTTACAAGATAAGCTAGAGCTATCAATAATGTATCTCAAAACAAAACTGAAAAAATTAACATTTTGGCATAAATCTAGCTGTCCCCTTCGGTAGACCTGAAAGCAAATGGTAAAGCATAATATTTGGGATATTAATTCAAATTTACATTTCACTATCCTTTGGATATTCCACAGAGTGTAGGTTGAAAATTTAAGTTTTTCACAATTACTTATCAAGAATTGCTGAATTATTTCTAGGAATTGAAATTTGGTAGTGATTTCCTCTTGAAAATTTCAATTCTTTATTACTTAATCAATCCAAAAAATTGTCAAGCTTCTGTTTGAATATCTCTATAACGGTTGATTTGATTTTGGCAAGGTGAAAAACCATCAGCTGTGTTTTCTAAGGAATTCAAAAAAAAAATATCTTAAAACTGAAAAAGCCACATAACCCCATGTAATGCACACTAGATAATATAAAAAATTTAGCGCTGTCGAGAGAAAATAAAGTACCAATTTTAAATTGGAATTAAAAATATTCACCTGTCAAATTAGGATAAAAAACTCGTTTAGCTAGATTGACATTATTAAAGGCATTATCTTCATTATTGCCTGATTAGCTTTGAATGCCCATGCTTATTCGGCGCCTTTTTTGCCGATTGCTAAGGTATCTATCAGGCTTATATCGAGCAGACATTATATTTACTACTTACTAAATAATAGCTATGAAAGGTACTTATCTTTCGAGGTGAAAATATATTCTAACACGTCAATTAAACCACGTAGAAACTAATTGATAAAAATGATATTTGATAAAATGAATAAATTCCTTTTTGTTGGTTGCTGGGTATGAGGATTAATCTAAAATGGCGGCAACAAGTTAACACCTCTCATCTATTACACAGTAGCTCTACACAACAAAAATACCCTTCGTAAAATGAGAACATGGTAAATAACAGCACTTATCTATCGTCACTCTTCATTAAACACGTGAACACAAATAGTCAAATACATATTATACAACGCCATCCATGCACTCAAAATTACGTTATGTTAAACAGACAAACGGATAGGGATTATATATTTGGTATGGATGATGTTGATGAAATGATATCTTATTGGAATGTTAATGTCAATCATCTTTTTAATATACATGCACCTTTCATAACTAAACGTGTCACTAAACCCCCCGCTCCTTGGCTCACTCCGAATTTAAAATGTATAATAAAATTGAAATAAAAATCTTATAATAAATATAAACATTTAAACACAGTTGAATCCTTCAACGAGTAAAAAGATTCGAGAAATTTTGCGAATCGATGCATTGAAGCTGAGAAAAAAGCATTTTTGCAGCATAAATTTAAGTCGGACCCCAAACTTTTTTGGAAATCCCTGAAGTCTTCAAACATTTTGAAAAAATCCCATGGCTGCGATATTGATATAGATCCTAGCGCCTTCAATGATCATTTTTTGAACTCTGTTCCAGATTTACATCCAACAGATGATATTTTGAGTAAATATGATGGAATATATTCAGAGTTGAAAAGTGAAACTTTTTCTTTAAACCCAGTTACAAATTATGAGGTGGAACAAACTCTTCGTAGAATCAAAACACAGGCTAAGGGATCGGATGATATCAATCTAAGAGTGCTAGAAATTGTGTTCCCTACATTAACCCCGTTCTTAGTTTAATACTTGCTTTTCAAATGGCAGTTTTCCGAAATCTTGGAAATATGCCAATGTCATACACATTCCAAAAATTGAAAACCCGAATGATATATCACAATTTCGACCGATTAGTATTTTACCCACTATCATCATATTTTACGCAGAATAAAATATTGCCAGCAACACAGTCAGGATTCAGAAAAAAACATAGTACCACCACGGCGTTGCTCAAAGTAACAGATGAATTTTTACATCTATAGACAATAAAAAAATTACAAGTTTAATACTACTCGATTTCAGCAAGGCATTTGACACGTTGGACCACAGTATTTTATTGAAAAACTTAAATATTTCGGTTTAGATGATAAATCAATATGTTTCTTTAAAAATTACTTGAGTGGGAGAAAACAGAGAGTGGTGATGGGGGAAAAAATGTCTAACTTTGAAAATATTTCTAGGGGGGTTCCACAGGGAAGCATCCTGGGACCATTATTATTTTCAGCGTATTCTGCGGATTTTGCTTCCTTTTTAAACTATTGTCAAACTCATCAATACGCTGACGACACGCAATTGTATTTTTCATTCTCAACATCTGAAAGTTTTCTCGCAAGTGTTAGTATCAACGAAGACCTTGAAACTATTGCCTCAGTGTCGAAATCACATAAGCTATTGCTGAATGAATCAAAAACCCAACTAATATTATTTGGTCAAAACACCGATGAAATATCCAACGACCCAAATTTCGAAATAATTTTGAATGGGAAAACACTGATGAAATATCCAACGACCCAAATATCGAAATAATTTTGAATGGGAAAACACTGACCATTGTGAAACAATGTAAAACTCTTGGTCTTCATCTGGATACGACATTGAAATTCGATACGCATGTGTCACAACTGGTAAAACATAGCTATTCTACTCTAAAATTATTATATATGAATAGACTTTATCTCACAAATAACATTAAGCTAATATTATGCGAGTCTTTGATTATGTCTCGTTTGGCGTATTGTTCCGAAATATACTGGCCCTCCCTTCTAGCAAGGGATAAATACACTTCACAAAAGATACAAAATTCTTGTATGAGATACTCATGTGGAATGAGAAAATATGACCATGTTTCCTCAACCTATGAAAATATGAAAATTTTGAATTTAGAAGAGAGGTTTTTTAGCAGACTAGTATATCAAATCAATCATTTCAAAACACCGGCCTACCTCTTAGACAAACTTATGAAACTTGGGGACTATCACAACTGTCTGACAAGAGCTAGAGATCTCTATTGTATCCCTAGGCACACTTCCACACGATTTAAGCGGAGCTTTTCATACAATGCAGTGAAAATTTTCAATATTAATCCTGCGCACATTAAGTCGCTTCAAAACCGGCATAACTTTAGGAAGCATATCAAGTCCTGGATTCTTTCAAATAGACAATTAGTAGCTCAATTATAATAAATATGTGAAAATTATGTTTTGTGTACAAGGAGGCATTTAGTGTATTTATACTGTCGCGGCATTGCGCTGTATTTGCAAGTAGTGGAGAGATTGAGAATTCTTCTTATCTCTTCCTTTTTCTCCTCAATTATCTATTATTATTATTATTATTAAAACTCTATCGCAATTTTTAACGGAATCTTATAACTGTCACCAGTATATGTTTAAATATTTTTTTTTGTTGTTGTTGCGAATCATTTATGTTCATAAATATGTTTTTTTTTGTTGTTGGTTGCATGGAAGAACGGCTGTAGCCGAATGTCGCCAACACTTTAAAAAAGTTGTTATCCACTTTTATTTTTAAACAATAAAGACGATATTATTATTATCTCCACTATCCACGACTCACGATCACGATCTGTTTCTTTTTGTATCAGAGAAATTCCCCGATGTGCGATGTGTACAATATGCCTCGCGTATTTATTGTCTCCCTCTGTCTTTCAACTCTCCACTAACACCGAAAAACAACAAAACCAATATATATTGCAATGAGAATTTCTTATTCAGTTTACGTTCGGTATAACTTGAGGAACTCGCAGTGGGAATTTCTTGTTCTTTTTACATACGGGATATCTTTAGGAACTCGCAATAAGAATTTCTTATTCAGGTTACGGACAGGATAATTTCAGGAACTCGCATTGAGAATTTCTTGTTCTGGTTACATTCGGGATAACTTTAGGAACTCGCAATAATAATTTCTTATTCATGTTACGTTCGGGACATCTTTAGGAACTCTACTGGAGACATCAGTGAGAATTTCGTTTAGTTACAGCATATAGCGATCACCGAGACCTCGCAATAGGAGCTCGCATAAGATCCTAATTATAACCTTTCAGAGATCTCGCGGGGGGATCCGTGTTACCTGGGATAGATAGAAAGAGACGACAAAAGGTGACACAGGATTTTTTCTATTTCATCGATGTAGCTCTTATCAATGCGTTCATTGTCTACAAATTATTGGATCATCCAAAATTAGAAATGAAAACTTTCCGACGGGAGGTGGTTTCAAGCCTAACTGCAAGTTTTCTGATTTCGAAAATTCCTCATCCATTACTGAAATGTCGATACCTATCAAGAACAAGAAACCTTCCATACCACAACAAATCAGACTAGAACAAAGTGCTCATCAGCCTGAACGTTCAACACGACGTCGTTGCGCATTTTGTAGCAACAAAAATCAAGATATACGCACCAATAATCAAGATATACGCACCAATTGGATATGCAATATTTGTAATGTGCCTTTGTGTTTAGGCAAGAAGAAGAATTGTTACCACCGAAAATGAGTTCTTTGTCTCATTAGGTATGGCGGTAGTTGTTTCCTGTTAGATATTCACAAAAAATAACTTCATGTTATTGTGAATTTTTCATGATAAATTCACCACAGCAATCGAAAATTTGGCGCGGAAAAAGTAACTTCGGAAAATATGGCCAAAGAGTAGATAATCTTTGATATAGCCCTCCAAAGTTCAAAAAAATTGTTCATATACTATACGATCCTGCCACGGACTATTAACTTGTTCTATTTTTCAGTAACAAAATAACTGGCCACTATTTCACATAATTATCAAACTTTTCTACACAATAATGAATTAATACAAGCACCATTGCTCTTCCTAGCTTTTACGAAGTATTCATGAACTCCAAACGTCAATGACTTCCATGAGCCGCTGGGACTTACAGTGTAGCCAAATTTTGGCCAAACTAAGGAAAACGTAATGTGGGATCGCGGAGTAATATCATTTGGTCTAATAATAATCCGTGATTATTAGCTGGCGAGTTATATGATCCAAGAAAACAAAACGTGATAACTCTATACACGTGGATGATGATGTTGAGAGGATAAAAATTTAAGGAGAGTAGGAGATTTAAGCCGGTTCTGGATCTCCCCCGTGACCTTGACCCCCATATTATCTTGGGAGGGGGGGTGTCATGTGCGTGACTGTATCCATCACCCTGAAGTGTCCTTGAAATGGGTGTGTAGAGGGCATTGCAAATCATTCAAGGTTACCGCTGTCTCATAGAGTGCATATAGTTTTTCATGGGCGTGACCGTGTATGTAACGTTGTGTCCTTTACCTTGAGATGACCCTTAGCATTGAGGGAGAGGACATATCGTTCAAGGCACCCTCCACTTTGAGGTGACCTTAATTAGGCATTGGGGGAGAGGACATATCGTTCAATCACACTTGTTTGCAGATCACCAAGGTCAAGTGTATAGAACCAAACGGAATGTGACCTTCATGTTCATCGAATCATATAGGGGGGGGATTTTGTCCCTTATAAAATGCTCGAAATCATTGACTGTTGAGAAATCAGAAGTTGAATATATTCATTAGAGTGAATACAGAAGTTTCTCCATTCAATGAGTGTTTTTTTATCAGGTAAAATATTTTTCATAAATTCACTATGTTTTTTGTGAAGGTAGATTTGGAGAAAATCAATTCATCAATCATTGAAGAGAAAGTGGAAGTTTTCGAACAAAGACCAATATCATCATTTCCGATTAATAAAAATCGCAATGTTTTTGATTATTTCACTAGTTTCTCTGAACTAATTTCGACAAAAACACAAAAAATATATCACATACACATAAATGCAAGAATAAATTGACGTGACAATGGGGTTACGATGGTAACCCCATTGTCAATTTATTGTTGTTCACAACACATATGTGATATAATTTTCGTTTCCTCGGCATTGTGCGTCCCAATTCAACTTGATTCTTATTGGCGCCAATATTACAATCATCCATAGTGCAATAACAGCAAAATATTTATCGAAGTAGGATTCCATCATTCATATCACATGAATTTGATGTTCCAGCACTTCATTGTCCAAATTATATTTCCCTGAAATGCTCTAAGATTTGGGAAGGCAATGAGAGGATATATAAGTCGTGCGAATTACGGAAGTGGCAGTCATTCATAGTGATTCATTCATTGAAGAAGTATTCGTTCATATTGGCGAGTTCAAGGTGAAGTTTATTTAGTGCAGTGCGCGGTGCATTTTAGTTGTAAACGGTGTATTGTATTGTCAAGAGTGCATTATTGTGTTGTTTTCAAAGTTTAATAAACAAACAGTAATTATTCGAGTATTGTTTCAATAAAAAGACAGATCCAGTTTCGTAACAATAGGATTGATGTAAGATTTGTCACATATGGCAAAGTACCCATAGAACTATGGGAGCGGGCGCTCTCATTACTCGACCGAACTTTAAAAGTTAAAAAAAAATCCGAAAGCTTTGTTACAATTCTAATGAATGAAGTGAAGGTACCTTACCATGAACCAAGATATTTGGATACTGTAATTTTGAATTATTTAGATAAGCGGATATTCGGACAGAAAAGGCAGGGCCGATATGACATACTAAGAACCTTAACCTTAGGGAAATCCTGATTCTAAATTTTTCCTCTGGATTTAATTCTACAAAAACATCATTTGGATTACTTTTTTCGTCAAAGAAAGTTGTTCTTTTTCGTTTTTTAGACAATGAAGTCCCTCGTTAGACCTATGTTTTCAGTGACTATCTTGCATTCGTTGTGTATGGACCTCCACTTACTCCTAATGAAATTTAAATCGTCCATCAGGCTAGAAAGATTTTTAACATCAACATATATCGTACCTTTCCTTTCTTGCAGTACTACACTTCTATAATTTATGCCGGTAAGAACCTTCAGCCAAACTGATCCCATCAGCAGATCAGTAGACATTCAAATGACTCCACCTAAGTCAAAATACCGATTAGGTCTGTTCGCGTTTCTGGAGATAAATTTAACTCTTAACACCAATTGAATTGCTTTTTTGATCCCTGGAAGTTTTTCAACAAATGGTTTTACACTTTCTACTCTCGCCGACCAGCGAGTAGTTGACCTAGAGTGTGGTGGAAGCACTAATATTTTGTTTCAATTTTTTCCATCTTTGAGGACTTGTGCTCAATATGTTGTAGAGCTTTTGCACTATTCCAAAAAATTAAATTACCTCAGGGCAACATTCTGCAGTATGTACACCACAGAGATTTAAGCTATGACAAGCACAATGAGAGAAAACTTCTTTGTTAGTTTTCAGATTATGGGGAGTTGGAAAACAAAAAAACAACTCATGTTTTCCAACAGACTTATGCGAAACTGAAATGTATTCACTCTTCAAAGAGAAGAATTCGGTTTGTGATAAAACTGAAGAATCACTATGAAAATTTATATTTATCTAAATATAATTTCAAGAAAATATTCCTTCCTAGAGAAATCTTCTAAATATATAAAAGAATATGACATATCAACGCACAGCCCAAACTCCTGGGGCTAGGACCGTGAAAATTTGCTAGTGGGTTTCTTTGACACTGTATGTGAGCACTAAGGAAGGATTTTTGGAAATTTAACTCTTAAGGTGGTGAAAAAGGGGATGGAAGTTTGTATGAAAATTCGTCATTTTTTAATCATCAAATCTGACAAACTGTCAAATTAATGTTCGAAGCTAGATGGAATCACATAAAGAAAACCAGGAAAAATACAAATTCTACGTGGATGAAGTCGCGGGCATGAGCTAGTTATATATAAAATATCTAATCATATTGCAATTATCTTAAAAATTGGTGGTTAGTATATTTCACATCGAATCTGTTTCATGAGATGATATCTTAATTTCAGTACCCTAAGAAATATAACAACCTTGGAAGTTATAAAAAAACTTTATTTTCAGTTTTCAACATTAACACACTATTATACTAACAGAATAAATTAATGGAAAAGTTTCACTCAGAATGTGTCAAGAAGAATCTGCATTTAGATTACATGATGAACATCCTAAAAGAGGGATGCATTCTTGGTGGTATAATTTTTTTTAGTATATTCTTCCATAGGAATGACTGATTTTTAATTGATTGCCATAGTACATGATCGATTTTTGATTTATTTGTAAGGTTTCTTTCCAAATTTCGCTATTCAACATAGCAGGCTGACTATTGCTATTTTCATGCATAGGTTATTTGTAATAAACATTTCTGTAGCCCTTGGAAGGCCCCCAACCAGTTTCCAATGCTAAAATAGAAGACTGTGCTTTTGAAAATCAACAAAATAGGGCTTCTTCATTTTTGTCCCAAACCAACCAGTCCCAAGGAACTGCTTCGTTATTTTTTAAATGAATATCAAGCACGTACGTAGAAAACTATCTATCATTTGAATTAGGTGGAAAAATTAACGGGTGTGACTCCAGTCCTCGTCTAATAGCATCTTCAAAATCATTCACAGAGGGGTGTTTTTAAATGTTCCAATATCAAAGTTGTGCAATGGATCAAAACTAGCAGAGTCCTCCACTTGTTTAGTCCTAAATACCAGATTATCGCCAGCCGATTGAGTAGATCCAGACGTAGCTTCTTCATTCGTAATTAATTTATTTAATTTAGAGGCAGATTCTTCGTTTAAACAAGAGGAAACCATGTAGTGGGCACAGTTACATTAGCCGGTTCAGGAGATGACTCTTCCTTTGGTGAATTGAAATAAAAAATCTAAAATAGCAAAAAACCTTTGACATTTTCATTTAAAAAAAAATATAGTAATTAGCCTTATGTCCTTAATGAAGGCATATGAATATAAGTTGATTACTAATAATATGACCAAGATGTAAACATTAGAACTGAATGAGGGATAAATACCTTGAAAATGTGCTTAAATTGAAAATATATAAAAATATTCAGATATTTTTGTATTTTGGCTTTATTAATTTTTATTGAATTCTTCATTATCCTTCTTATCGGTTGTCACAACATTGGATGATAGTTTTCAGGTTTATTAAAGATGAAATTATCTTACCTTTAAAAGAGCTCTGCAATAACTAAACGAAATATTGTGGTCCACTTTCAAACACTAAAGATAACCCGCAACAGCCAGCGGCAACACTAAACACGATTTAATAATAAATACAAGTACAAATTAAAACACGTCTGCCGATCAGGACATCGAAGTAAAATATGAGACGTGGCGGGTTGCAGCTGATGGCCCCAATCGCGATAGGATTCAAGATAACAATAATTCGCAACGTTTTCATATCAAAATATAATAATTTACACATGTAATGCTTACAAAGTAAATTTTTGCCGACAGTGATATGTATGAATAATATAGTATGAGTTTTGTATAATTTATAAAAACAAAAATAGTTGCTGTCCGAGCACAGGTCCTTAAAAGAGACGTGGGCCGGGAAATTTGAAATTTGCCATCGCAGCCCCCCCTCCTCTTCTAAGTAGTGAAAAACTCAATCTCAATGCTGAAAGAATGGGGTTACAAGAAGGAATGGAGTTAGAAATAGTTATGTAACATCTCTATTCTTGTTTTCTGTTGATTTAGTTAGTTGACGTTTAAAAAAAATCAGATATAAGTAAAGTTCAATGAATTCTGGAATTGCCTACTCTGCTATAACACGTTTCAAAGGAAAAGAAGACTTGAAATAAAATATGCAATATTTTTTTCTGTGAGTATATATACAGAGTGTAATCTAACTTCTTGCACAATTCAGTCCAATCCAGCAAATTGTTCAATCCATTCTTGAGATATCATGCACTGCAGAATGTATGCAGAAAAATTTAAAATAAAAAATAAAATAAAAAAACTTTAACGATTAATTGAATTGATGATCCCCACACTCGCCCCATTTTTTTACTTCACACCATGGTTATCTATCACACTATAAAAGTAATTTTGTTTTAGACTCTATTGCAATCTTTGAAAGTCCCGCATCTGCATAGCATTCCATAATTGTGTATTTTCCAGCAGAAGGTTGGTTTCAGATCTCTTTCCACATATTATTACCAGAAAATGATTTCATGATTCTATGTGAAACTGATAAATGGCTCCAACTCTCAATTTGTACTTCAATCTTACAATTTGTTACTCATTTCAGAAGGTGATATTATATCATTTAAATGAAAGACAAAATATTTAAGCTGCCCCTCATGTTCACATATACACGCCTATAAGTGTAATGTGAAGAACCCTGATAATCTTTTTGACACATATATATCTGGCTTCTTTACCATAGAATACGAAATACCGCAAAGTGCTTATTCTACTTTAAAGTTCAGTGGCTTGTTCACTGTTATCAATCAACAAACCTTTATTGCAAATTCCATTGGTAAAACTTGTGCGCAAAAAGTGCATATTTTGTATTCCTCTGGGAAAACTGGTGGCGAGTTTTGTCTTTCATTGGTAAACTGGTGCACATAATTTTCAATTCAGTGTAACATTTTTTGCACGAGCTCTAAGAGGTCATGCGAAGATTTATCGAAAGGTTCTATTGGTAATAACAGATCTCAAAATACTTCATTTTAATAGACTAATGTTAACTCATCAATTGAAATAGTTGATCCTTTCAATTCATAGGTAATGACTTCAGGGCAGGTTTTTTTTCTAATGGATCAATAATTTTGAATTAAAACATGAAGGAACTGTTGCAAAGGCGATAAACATAAATAAAAGCACCTCTGTATTTCTTTCACTTCATAAATTTCGTATCCCATTGGGGATGCACCAGTTATCATTTTGGAGAAAACTGCAGTACATTGCAACACTGATCCAAAACTAGTGCAACACAAAGTTTATCAAAGGAATTCGCTATATCATTCTTTTTAATTAATCCTTTTGATACATAGTTACTTTTTCAATGAATTATTCCGTTGGTGCCATCTATTGGCAAATAGCTCAATAGTATAGTAATCAATTTATATATAATTATCTATACATGTAAAATAACATGTCTTGACCGATTCATCAACCAAACCTCTGGACCTAAAAAGCTGAAATTTCGACAGCGTATTCCTATGATGACATAGATAACCACTAAGATATTCTATCCAGAAAGTTTGTATGGAAGTACCGTTAGTTTTGAAGTTAGAATCATGGACATTGGTAATGGGGCTCTTCTTTTCAAATAAAGAAACACATATTTCAGGGTTTTTGAAAATTCAATTCTAAAAGGGGTATAAAAAAGTATGACCTCAGAATCCATGTGGGCAAAGACTTACTATTCATCAGATTTTGAGGGTCTTTTTATGAAAATAATAGAGACAAGTGCATTTTATTCATTTATTGATTTACGAAAAAAAGAAAAAACATTAATTTTTGGGCAGGTTATATTTAAATGGATTGAATAAATAGAATTATTTTGTCTAGATATTTCAATTAGCACAGGGTGATGAAGATTCGTGAATTTAATATTCTAATAAGAACTTTCAATTAATGAACTTTTGAATTTCTTTTAAATGTCCTTTTTTTGTGTTAAAAGTCTCACCGATTCTGAGTATCCTTGGAAATAAGAATGCATGACATGAAACAGCCACCTTAACAATTTAAAACATATGTAATAGCTGTCAATTAAAAAAGGAAAGTGTATTGGAGAAATATTTTGATAGTTCTGACAATTTTAAGAATTTTGATATCTGTACGTTCAATCTGTGCTATGCAATTTGCCACACTAGGCTTTGATATTTTCTTTTATTATTGTAGTGTATTGTATTATATATGTGCTTTCAAATTGAAGAAATAAACTATTACTATCATCAATACGAGCGAGCATTAATGTTTATGTACTAATGTTTTATTGTAACAAGAAAACAAAACCTTGATAGCGACAATTCAGTGCTGTTTCACAATAGTTTCTTAGAATGTTTTTTTTCATATAGGATTTCAATTGTTTTATGTCCATGTATTAAACCTATATTTTTTCTAATCAAAATAACTCAGAATACATAAAAATAAATCAACACATTGATGGACACTAACGTCACATGGCGTCATAGAGGTTGGTGACAAATGCCGCACTGCGTCCTCACACATCCGGATTAAATTGGACAGAACGTGGAACGGCGTTCAATTTTGCATAGTTAATATAGGAGACACGTGATTACTGTCACGGATTGTGTGCAATAGGTTCGTGCAGTGTCGTTTTCTTGCATAAAATATCGGTTTAAATCTCCACCCAGCCAGAATTTGAGCCTCTCAATCTCATCACAATGCCACACAGCGTCGTTTTTGCCATAAGAACCTCAATTAGTTGTATTTAATGTGTCACGCGATGTACAATTTTTAGAGTTACTTTTTTTCCAAAGGTTAGAATATTTTATATTTTGGAGTAATGATTTTTTTTTAAAGATACTTAGAATATTTTATTTGACTGCAATGTTTTTTACCAAAAATACTCGTTATTTTATTTTTTGAGTTATGAATGTTAAGACAAAGATACAAATCTGTCTGTGTCACAATGAGAACGATTTCGGATTTCCCTGTGTTCTTCAACATGTTAAAATTGTGTTTTTGGGAAAGTACACTAATGCATTCACAATCTTCCTAGATCGCTCCATTTTTCTATGAAATGATCCGAGATTTTAATAGGGCATATGAATAACAACTTTCCAAAGTTCAAAGCAAACAATGGCATACAAATAGCCCTTAGGGGTCCGCCTACCAAACTCACTTGTATGTCGAATAGCACATGCTATTTTTGTCCAAACATAACAACATATGAATAAAAAGCAAGATAATGGAATGTTTCTGGTAAACTTTTTACTCCACCAAAGTAAAAGCAGAATGTGTCCATGGTACTGGAATACATTTGACCTTATAGAAAGTGTCACATTAACATCGAAACAAGTCATAATTATCATGCCTTTATGTCATGTTAAAAAATGGTTATTTTGAATGATGCAAAGACAACCTATTCAATTCATGGGCATAATTTGTTGTATTTTATATTTATGTAACAAACATTTAATACTCGGCAACTTTTGCCACCCAGAATAAGTACTCATAGCAAATAACACAAAAGTAATAAAATCTATACATTTCATAACTGAGAATATCTGGCTGGGATATCATAACAAATCTATTTTGATAATTAAATCCATATAAATTTTCACTAATTTTGTTATTTTTTTATTGCCCAAAACTTCCTTACTGTTTCACCAATCCCAATACAGTTGTGATTATAATATAAAAGGCTTCCAAGAGTTGCCATTGAGATGAGGTAAATGAGTCCAATAGAGAGCTTTGGGATTGCAGCACCAAATAGAATTGGTCTGATATAATCAATTGCACAAGCTTCTAATCCCCTGAAAACAATTTAAGTTTTTATCTCGAGTAAAACAATAGCAATAGTTTTTACTCACCAATGGAAATGCACTACTGTCATAATGGCAAATAAATCATCAAGAACAATATTTGGTGTTAAGAAAGTAGCTGGAACAATACCTAAAAGAGCAATTGACACTACTCTCTCGATACCCCATAGTTTGCTGTGGTCTGCAGACATGCATCTTTTCGAAATAGCTTGGTCTAATCTGGCAGAGCGAGCAGGAGCTGCTACATTTTTGGTGATTCGGTTCAACAGTTGCGAATATGGTTTTCTTGGACCCGGAATCAAAGTATTTTTCAGAATATAGGGGAAAACTATGGACAACAATTATGTAACAGAATTGTAAGTACTGAAAATAAAGGTAATACCTTGAGCTCTAGAAGCGTTTCTTATCATGAATGATAGAGCCATTGCTATTGTATATTTCAGCAACTTTTTAGAAAAATGTTACTCAAAAATGATATTGATATAATTACAGAATTTTAACTTTTTGTGCCTCAGCCTATTCAGGGCCAGCACTAGCTGTCGGCTGTCAATAGTGTCAAAGTTTTTGTTAGGTTTGTTCATTTGTTTCTCTAGCAACTATAACTGCGCTTTACTGTTTTACTCTTATACCCCAGTGGGAGTCAGGGTTCTTATCATCGTAGGAATCATGGTGAAACAAGAAAAATAATCAACGTTTTTATTGTGATTGGAGGCGGAATCATTATAGGAATGAAATGTTTACGTTCTTTCATTTGTAGCAAAGTGTAACGCTGGTGTATCACTGACCGACACTTAAAATGAGTTTTTCTCTCTTTTCTCACAATAAAGCAGATACTTTCACCTTTGTTCACCCCACACTTTTTTGCAATCGAAAGAACCCTTTTTGTTTTTCGAATGTCATTACGCCTTTATTGGAGAATATCCTAACCATTTTTCACTTATAATCAGAATATAACGATGGTTATTTGGCAATAGTTCATCCTAAAGACATATAACTCTATCTGTCAATGTTTTTTTGAGTTCATCCATCATAAGATGCCTAGAAACCCTGGTGTATGTACTGATTCGATTTTGTTTAGACTTTTTAGTAGAGATTCCCGCGTCCTACTTCAAATTTTTCACAATAGATGGTGACAAATTGACATAGTTCAACGAATTGGATCTGTTTGGCCATTACAAAATGCATTCGCCAACCTTAGGCAACCTGCACACTGATGCGGAATACGGACATATAACTTATGAAACTTCCAACCAATTGGAAAATTTGAATGCTTTTCAATCCGATTGAGGTTATGATTTGTGAATTGTTATTTCTGCAAAACTCAGTTATAGTTACCAATGTTTTGTATTCATTGAAATGGATCGTGTTTGTATGTTGTGTGGTCAGTCACAGGATGTCGATTTTTTGCCGAACCAATGCAGGTGAGTGAAATTGCTAATATAACACATTTTAAAAGTTTATGGAATCAATAAGTGGACTTTTTATCCGATAATTTTAAACCCTTGGTTTATGCAACGTTCCCAAGAACTAATGACTAAGGATTCAACACTAGCAAATCAATGAGCGCGTTTATGGAACCC